>DWKW01002324.1:0-11189 GCA_018250115.1 Doberes anticus
GGACCCTCCGAACGGCAGTCCGCACGTTGACCACGGCGCCATACGGGTCGTCAAGTCGGGAAGTAGGGCTTCGATATAAGACTGCTATAACCAGTCCAAAGAAAGTGAGTTATGCACAATATACTCAATAAGTCTTTGATGTTCTCAATAGGCCAGTGTGAAGAATTGGTAGTGAACTATGTCCAAGTACTTCTCATCTTTGAGAGCAGAACCGTGACAAGCATTTGTACGTAAAGGATAATGTATACAGACCACATATTATTATGTTTTATATTCTTATATTTGACATTGAACGAGTACAAGGACGATGATCGACCAGTGCGGTATTACCATTGCCAGCGCTATTTGTGTACTGTAATTCGGTTTTAAGTCTCAAATCCAATTTAATCCATGAACTTCATGTAATCACACTATACTCACATTGGTAGAATCATCGGTGGCTTGAGAATTGCTATCATCGAAGCCATGTCTTTTTTTCCGAGTATCTTTACGTTTCGATGCATCGAAAACTTTAAAAATTTTTTTACTATCGCTCTGCTGACATTCCATCGGATCTCTGAGAAAGGGTCTCGCCACATAACAAATTATACCCTAAGCTACAGTTTTCATTACTTTCACTTTTGCAACTGTTTAAATCAGTAATTTAATAATGCTATGCAGTAAAAGAAAATTTAAAATTTATTTAACCAAAGCATACACAAAAATGTGATAGGTCAATTTTGCTGAATATTTGAAAATGGAATCCTATTTTTGACATTTAAATATTTATTTACTCTGGACGATTTCAAGATTGCCATAGAAATTTAATGAAACCCACTTAAACCCAACCATAGATAACATGACCACTACTAAAGTTGACTTGTAAAACGTTAATGTGGATTTATAAGGATTTTACAGAATTATTTTAATATAAACCTCTTCACTAACCACAGAATAATCACAGATGCATTTACTTCCATTCTATTCTTTCATGATGAAATACAGGTTATTTTGCTTGACAGATTCACATGTAAACTCTGGTTTAAAAAATTATATTAACCTTTCGTTCACATTAAAGTCCACAAGTTTTCATTTATAGGGGAAAAATGCGTAATGTAAAGTAGAATTCATAAATTAATCAAGGAAATTTATACTATTCAATTTAGCTAAAGGTGCTCAGAATCATAAAATGCCAATTCAGAAAAAAAATAAAATCAGGTTCAATTTCAATATATTATAGATTATTGTAATAATTCACATTAAACTTAATTAAAAATTTATCCCAATTTAAGCTCCTCACACTCTTTCACTACTTATACTCTTATAAACAAGGCGCTATAGGTACTCGGTATAAAATCTCCATCATAAAACCAATAAACAGATTCAAGTCCCATTTTATTATAAAAATCAAAATTACGAGTTATAATACATCTGTTTCTCAATCGAACAATAGAAATCGATTAATAGCACATTGACATTCTTGTAAATAAATCATCATGGACATAAATAACAAAAATCAGATTGTACAGCCTAACAGTCCGGACACCGCCGGGATCTCGAAGAGTCGAGAGACCGATCGTCACGTCACCGTATCACTATATGTACACGAGTACCCGCAGGTATCAGTCACGCGGCGTCGAGCGTCCGCACTCACTCTCACTGCTCGTCGCGCGTCACGTTGTGTGACGCGTCGCGCGACTCATCGCGCGCCTGGCTGCAGTGGAACAGCACGTCAGCCAGCTCGTGCGCCACCTTCTGGTCCAGGATCTGCGACATGACGAGCGATAGCAGCCGGCGCTCATGACGGCGGATCAGCGGGCGATTCTCCGCATGTTCGGCCAGACGCAACAGCGTGGCAGCCGCGCGCCGCAGCATGTCCAGCGACGTGCCCATCGCGTCGGGGTTGTCGCGCAGCGCCGCCACGCCATGCTGGTTGGCCACGCCCAGCGCCGTCTGCTCCGCGCGCTCGATGAACGCCACCAGCTGCGCCACGGCCGGCGCGTGCAGCGCCACCTCGCGCGCAGCCTCACCGCCCGCGCCCGCCAGGTAATGTAACAGGTTCACTGCGAACTCGCGGACCACGGGCCGCTCCGGCCGGCACAGGTCGCGCGCTAGCCCCGCACACAGCGCCGCGATGCGACCGCGCGGAGGCGTCGCCAGCACCAAGTCGACGTTCGCGTCGGTCACGCACAGCTTGCACAGCGCCTCCAGCGCCAGCCGCCGCGGCGAAAGCGGCGAGCTTGCCGCGGCGGCCGGCGGCGCGTCGCCCGCCACCGCCGCGGGACACACACTCCAGTGGAGTAGACCGTCCAGCAGTGGCCGCGCCACCGCCTCCGGCTGCCCGGACAACTCCACGCTGCCCGCGATGTTGGCGCAGCAAACCAAAGCGTCCTCGCGCAACTGTGCCAGTGTGTCCCACCACCACTCGGCCTCGCCGCGCAGACTGGAACAGCACGCTTCCGCGTCTACCTCGTCTCTCGCCGCCCGCTCGTAGGCTCGCGCTCGCGCGGCCCTAGGCGCGTGTTCGTGGTGCAGTAGCAGCAGCTTACCGGCTAGCGCGAGGAACGCGCCGGACCGGGAAAACTCCGCCTCGTTCCCCGGCACGAACGTTAGTCCACGTAAAATATTCGATAACGCTATGCAACGCTTCGCTAACGCATCCTTCGACTCATTCACTAAGTTAAGACTCGGCTCGTCCCGTGTGTAGCATTCATCTTCGTAGTCTTCCAGCCGGCGACGCTTTAGCACGCCCGCGGGATCCCTGATATGCAGGGTGGGTCGCCTCTCTGGTTCTAGCTCCATAGGTTCTGCTTCTAAGTTATCGGCGTCACCGTCGGCATCGGGCTCGGCGTCAGGCGGATCGGGCACATCGGGCGCGTCGACTGCGTCGACATCGGATTTAACGCGCGGGGATTCGGCAAGCGGGAGCGGAGAGGGCGCACGCTCGCCGGGCATTACTCGCACGAAAGGTAGTGGGACGAACTCGCCGCGGAAACAGGGCATAACGTGTGCGTCGCCGCCGAACTGCCAAGGCTCCAGCGCGTCTTCGACACGTTCCGAATCTGAGTCGCAGTCGTCGGGAGCGAACAGGTCGTCATCGGGGCGATAGGTGACAGGCAGGCGGCGGCGGGTTTCGAGCGTGTAGTTCTCCCCGCTGAGCAAACGTACCCGGTCGAGTGGGTCCGGCGGCTCAGCTCTCCGTCGCACCTTGGCGGCGGGCTCAGGGCTCTTCAACGGCGCGTACCACGGCTCGCTCTCTGCTGGTGGCGCGTCGAAGACGTCACTGAGACTCCGATGAAAATGCTCGAGGAGCAACTCGAGCAGACCGGGCATATTCTGAAGTCCGAAGTAGCCTATGCAGTTATCATCGAACAGGAGGATGTTGAGGATGTCGAGAGCCCAGCAAGTTTCGGCGAGAAGACCCGACTTGAGCGCCATCATGATGCGCCAAGCATCAACCGGCGCCACGTCGGCCTTAGTAAGGCGACGACGCGTCTCGCCAGCTGGGACTGTCGCCTCCACGCATTCAGCGGGGAACGTTAGTTCACGCTTTATATGTCCGGGACCCACACCTGGACCGGTGCCCTGTATGGTAAAAAATAAGATTATAATGGTTGTACAACAGTGAGTGATTTATTTGACCAGATTGATTTTTCAATAATAGTACTACTTTCATGTATCTCAGTAAATAAATAAAAAAGATGTTAATTACAACACAAACAGAGTGCATTTTGACATGTAGAAATTTAAAATTATTGAATGTTAACTTGTTTTTAAATTTTTTGATAAAAATATTTAATGTGGCGACACAGTTAGCTTGTAAATGCTAAACATTATGACGGGCTTTAGTTTGGTGTACAATTTTATTTTACGTTAACCACCTTATGAAAGTCAGTTTCATTTTCGTGACTTGAAAATTGTACACCAAACAATATCGTACTTCTTTAACGCCTAGTTCATACAATTTATGAAGTAGCAATAGAGCATGTAACCACTGAATGTTATGTAATCACTGCAGCCGAGGGTTATCCACGTCCAACCTCAAATATAACCGAAGATGAAACGCCTATTGTCCGGTCGACTATACAACATATAGTGTGAAATATAAAATACTATAATGATACGGAACGTAGTGTTGTGACTGTGAGGCGACACTAACCGGCGGCTGGTACTGGTGGTGGGGCTGGGGCGGCCAGGAGGGCTGCGGGTGTTGCGCGTGCGGCGCGTGTTGCAGCGGCGGGTGCGGCGCCCCGGGGCGCCAGGCGGGCGCGGGAGCAGGAGGCTGCACGCGCGGGAAGCCGCCGCCCCAGGCCGGCGGGGCGAAGCGCGCGCCCGCGCCCGGCGCCGCGCCTGCCGCGTAGCCCTCGCCCTTCGCGAAGTCAGGGTGCCGCCGCGGCGCGCCCGCCGCCGCCGCCGCGCCCGCGCCGCCCGCCGCGCCCGTCCCGCCCTTAGCGCCGCCGTACTGCACGCAACAACACACAACATTACGCATCCGTACGCCACTGTAACATCTTCCACCTTCTTCCTATTTACGCACAAGATACATAATAATATATTATATCTAATGTCAGCAATGAGGCTTCGTATTTTTCGATGTAACTTCCACGAGCTTAGGAACACCGAATGATTTTATCAGTTATTAAAATGTAGAACAAAAAAATCTACAATAAAAATCATACTATTTATTTTACAATAAACATGATGCTAACTGCTAATTAATAATTTAAATTAATTACACATTTTGTAAATACATGTTGACAAAGAGTTTTCATACTAATTATTTACAAGACTGCCACTACCATCGACGTGTACGTAAAATTTAAAAAGATGACAAAACATCAGCCGACAGAATCGTAACAATGTTTCGAATGACATTTGTGCATTAAAAATACATTGTATGAAACATTACCGCAATATAAAACAAAGCTACGACTCGGTTACGCTTACATCTAGCTTACATGATATCTGTGAAAGCATGCAAATGATTCAGTGACCGAAATTGTTGTCATGTAAAGCCACCACCACACACTCTAAACCTGGACTTCCATGTTTTATTAAAATTGTTAAATTTTGAAACAGCGAATCGACGGGTTTTGGTTCGAGATGTCGTCGAATCTTTCGTTCGACTTTCGTAAATCATAAAGCCAATTAATCACACCGCAAGCCAAAAATTTAGTAAAAACGAAAATTGAAGAAAATTAACAGTGATAGCTTGAAATTTCATTAAGCAAGTGGTATTATTCGAATAAATTAAATGACGCCAAAACCACGGATGGGTTTAACCCTGATCGTTCAAACATTCTATTCCATTACTCATATTTTTGAGTTAATTAAATAGAATGCATTGCGTTCTTACATCAAATTGTAGCCATTATTTTATCAGTCACTATTTAGATTACGATACACGTTTGGGCGTAAGGAATATCCAAACAATTCCGAATCACGTCATTTTGAATAAATAATGCACTGTTGGACAATACTGAAAATTTTATAAAAACAAAGTTTTATTAAAAATTTATGGAACATCGATATATTTTCCTCTCACGTATTTATATTTTCACCACCAAGGTTGAAACATCTATGTTCACTTTAAATGTCCTCGTATATTAAAAGTATTATAATAGAACGACTGATAACGAACGAAACAGAGCTACGATCGAACGCAAGTACGGGAACGGAAGGGGTCGGTTATGTCCGTGCGAGTGAGCGCATGAGAGCCCCGGGCGGCCAATCGATGGGAAGCGGTGTTGAGTGCGTGGTACAAACGGGGCGTCCGTACGTAGGGCCGCGGCGACGGCGGCAGCGGCGCCACCAGCTGCCGGGCCAGCTGCGAGCTCATGAGCCCCGCCGCCTGCGCCAAACACACCCGCATATTGGTTACACGGCCCGACACGATGCGCCTGCGAACGATCTCGGACCGAACAAGGGTACCGCCCGACATCGCCCGATACCGCTCGTACACGCGGTCATCTCCGCTACGATCATCGTCCTCGTCTGCCTACACTTGCATTGACTTAATGCACACCCAATTTCGATTACCATTGCGGGGAAGAAATTCAAATTTATTTTCCCGGTATGTGTGTTTGTATTATTGTTTCAATGTGTGTTCATTGCGCCCACGACTCAGGGAATCCTAGTGTGGACTGTAAGTGTAAAGTGTTATTCATTTTTATTCATTATATTCTTAACGAATACAAAATACGTTTTAAACATTATTTCTATAACATCAAAGTAGCACTTAACATCTTAACAGAAATGAGCGTTGTTTATTTTAAATGTAAGCCATTATCATCTAAAAGAAAAACAATTAATGGACTTTTTATCACCAAAATACATAACGCACATTTTAAGGCAATGTGGTGCAAGGCTTAAGCACAACACTGCATACATTCAGACCACAATAATTATAAGTATATCATATCTCCTATCATGCTAGTCATGCAGACCATACACAGTATTTTCAAGCTAACAATAACTATAGACATTCAGAAATTATTTATAAAAAATAAGAAAAAAGTCACACTACTTTCCTTTTATCATCACTTCTTCCGGCCAAATATTCAATATATTAATGAATTATAAATAAGAAGTAAAATTATTCATGTATAGGATGCAATAGGAATATGAGTAAGAACTAAGACATATTCTCTGAAGCAGTAGGTAAGTTTCTATTCTTTCATAGTAAAATTAATTGACTACTTGTATTGAACCAAACCAAGATCTAATTAAAGTACTGTTTAAATAAACATTGCTGTTGGAGCTTTTAATGGTTGGTTTTTCTTATCACTACGTATTTAAAAATATATTTAAACCAACAGTAAGCAAAACACTGATATTCTAAGCAAAAAGGATGCATTCAAGTATATTTATACAGTTCAAAACTACTTCAAGTATTATCTGATAATGCAAATGTTGTAACAAAATATCCGTACGAAAATTAGTCAAGAAAATAAACTCCGGTACTAAAATTATTCATAACTTGGTCATTGGCAACATCCAAGTTCCAAAATTGTAGTACATAAGTTCAAAGTCGACTAGTTTTTAACGAGATCTAAATCATGGAAATCGTCGATCGAAATATCCGTAATAGTTGTCGGTAGTGGGTAAAATTACCTCGTGCGCAGGATGCGGCGGATGGGGCGGCTGATGCGGCGGCGGATGCGGCGGCGGGTGCGGCGGCTGGTGCGGCGGCGCGTGCGGCTGCTGCGGCGAGTGCGGCGGGTGCGGGTGCGGCGGGTGCGGGTGTGGGTGCGGCGCGCGGTAGTACTCGGGGTAGGGCTGCGCGGGCGGCGGCGTGCCGGCCGGAGCGGGCGCGCCCGCGCGGTACCCGCCGCCGTACCCGTAGCGGTACTCGCCACCCGTCGCGTAGCCCCTGCGACGACACAACGATATTACGCTCAGTATCACCAAGTAGAAACGATCTTGTACATTGCATGAGATGTCTATAACGCTTTGTAAACTTTCAATTCACATTTCCATGACAGAGCATGGTTATTTAATTTGTTAAATATTTAGAAATTTTCTTTATAATAGTTTACATTTAATAGATTTATTAAATTATCTTCATTATTATTTATTATAATAGTTTCTTTCTTGATAGAAACATGCAACTTCACAACTTTGAAAAATGTATATTCAATAAAATTACAACAACAGATAAATAATGGTTAAGTAGCATTAATAAAGATATAATAAATAATGATGTTTCATGATATCTCACCTGTCACCTTCGGGCCCATAAGGTGGATAAACAGGCCTATTGGACGGGTATGGGGTCCCATATTCGTAACCGTAATTTTGTTGGTAACCTGAAAATAAAAAATTTAAAAATTGATATGTTTACCCACCACGCAATAAAACCACTCAAGATAAAATTTTGTTGCATGCTTTTCAATTCATATTACTTTTCTCGTTCATAATTTAAGCATAAACATTTTTTCTATTTACAAAAGTATTCTAGACAACTAGTCTACACAAAACAACCACAGAAAGCGGAATTAATTGCATGCAAAGTATTTACACTGATTAAAAAAAAAACTTCAGAATAGCCTTCTTAGTCATCATAACAAAACTATATTGTATGACTTTATGAACTTACTTAAAGTAATTTAATAACGAAAAAAATGTAAATTGTACTTTAAAATTCCCGATAGCATGCAGTTTACAGACGGTCAATGCAGTATTTATTTACAATCCGTTAATAGTCAATCATGTTAAGGTTTGTTAGACATGATATTATTATCAAAACAAACAAGATAACGATGATGCAATCAAACAATAAACTATAGTGCATACAGACATGTCATCGATGTGAAATAACCATTTGGCAGCAGGGCTTTTGGCGTGATGAATTTACTCTTCAGTTTTAAAGAACTAAAAGGGAATATAACTGATATCGACTGTTTATTTTGTTCGTCAATACTAGTACTGCTGAATAGATTTGAATGGGACTTTCAGAATTACTAAAGGTTTAAGCTTGGTTACACTTTAATACTAATAGTACCGCCGTCAGGGAGCAAATGGAATTGCTTCAAAACCCTCGTGCGGTGACAGCAGCGTTTTGTGCAGAATAATATTATGCTCTTCTTCGTTGTGACCTTCCGTCTATGACTGTAGACTTTCGGTCTATGATTGTTATATCTTGATCTACCATTTAGTGGATCTCTGATATATAATATATTTTTCGAGAACGGGTACCCTGGATAAGCATACAGTCAATATTGTGTATGTGACCCAAGAAGGTTTGTGTTAGTACAGCTAAAATTTTGAGATATACATGTTGTATGTCTAGAGGATCCACAGTCAATGTTAAGTCTGAGTTGGTCCAGTAGCGCCACTGCCGAAGGTATCACCGTAGGTGGATGAAAGCGTGTCGTGAGGGTTAAGTACCTTGCGGTCTCCGTGGGCCGGGCGGCTCGTCGAACGGGTTGGAGGCGGCTAGGTTGTCGGCGCCCGGACCGCCGCCTACAACCACACCATTGTATACCACCCGCCACTCTAACCCCGACTAAACACTACTGACAACTGTCCTAGTATTTTTGAACCCATATTTGATAAAACCCGATAGTTATGTTGTAACTTATTATCTTTCAGTGAGCGAATAATGGCCAAATATCTTTATTCGATACATATCGATATATGTGGACAGTGTCAATCGAATTCTGTACAGGCGGATATTATGTAAAAATCACCATCACATTACCAGCTCAATCAAATGCAAGTAGTGCATTAGTATTTGAAAAAAAAAAATTATACTATATCCTACGATCTAAATATCCAATAATCGATTGGTAATTGAAATCGATGATGATTTTTACTCGACTGCGGTGCTATTCTGGTTAAGGTTAGTGATAAGCGTTATTTAGCCAGATAGATGACTGGTTAGCTGATGTTCACACGAGTGTCATAACACATAGGATTAATTGGACTGCACAAAAAAACAGAACAAGCATCGCGTATGTTATGTCGTGATGCGTAGTCCACACGATGCTCTGCTGGGTTGATAGGTCTATAGACCTATGTCTAGTCTAGTTATATAGGTCTAAGGACCTATGTACAGCTCATATACAGCGTTCGGTAACACGCCAGTGCGCTATGTTACAAGGTGCCGCTATTTTCCGAAACTATAGCTATTCGACTATGCTAGTAGTAAAGCGATTGATCTCATTTACAGAGAGGCCCTAGGAGGAGTTTACGAAAAACCAGACAGAATTCCGTATCCTACCATACATTTTTACTAGTAGCGCCCCTAGTAAAAACCACGTGAACTAAAATTACTTGTGTCCGTTGCTCGATTTTGCATTTTAAAACGATGTTCGACGATACGATTTCGTCGATGTATGTTCGTAATTATACGAAATTCGATTTGATTTTTCGTAAAGTTTTATATTTTACTTTACTTGCACTAGACCTCAGTAACACACTTCCTTTCAACTTATCATGTTTAATATGTTTATTATTTTTAATTTGTGTCTTAAGTTTCAAACAAATTCTCTAGTATCAAAAAAGCCTACATACGTAATTGTATCAGTTTGTGTAAGAAATAGGGTTATTCACTATCGAATAAATTCTGACGCTAAATTTACTGTCAAAACGCAATATCATCACACATTTTGTATGAAAAACATTAATTATGACGTCATTATTTTTACAAGTCAACTGGCTGAATTATTAAAGATTTGAAACCTCTAGCCACGTTTTTTATAAGAATGATGTCTATAATTTATTTTTGTATAGTGATAACGTCCCCCGTTTACTGCATAGAATTTAGGTCAATCCCAGTCTGGATTATAAATAAGGACGTCGCTATAGTACAGGACCAACCAGGAACATAATTTTACCTCAAAGGCGTACAACAAAAAGGACCTCATTTCCTATTATGTTTATGAGATGTGATTAATTTACCGAGTGACACAGAAACAAGGTTACCTGAATTTAGTCGATGTAAGGATGCATCATTAAGGGTGCATTTTTGTAAACAAATTCATGTTTAGTGTAAATTAATTAGTGGCTAGTTGTATAGATTGGAATATCATGTGCAGTAGGTAGTGTACATAATGATATATGTATGTGACGGATCCCAACTGTGGCCTAAATCCTTCTCTTTATTGAAAGACCTATCGCCTATTCATCGCCAACAGTGGGACAGCAAGGGGTCGATGTTGGTAACGTCGAAGTGGGTTGTATTCTTATCAGGGGTAATGGGTCCTATCGAAATTTTAACTGACGTTTGTTTTGATAGACACCTTCTGTACTGTGTATTTATCGCAGAAGCCGTGAAGCAACCAAACATTGAATTGAAAGTAAACTATTAAATGATAAGGGATGAAGGTTATAGCTAGTAAGAGGAGGATAGAGAAGTTTATCCACTCTTTCCTATCCCACTGCTTGGCACGTGTCTCTTCTCGAGAGATGAGAAGGATTTAGCACCACGCTAGCGCCAATTCGCGGACTTCACGTGCCGCCAAGAGCGTCACGGCCGACTTTAAGGCATGCAGGTTTCCTCGCGATGTACTCCTTCACCGCAAAGTAGTAATACAAAATTCTAATACAAGTAGTATTAGATATGCGAGGTGCATTTTTTTTTCTACTAGCAGAATAGCAAACGAGCATGCAGGCCACTTGATGTTAAGCGGTCTCTGCAACCCATGGACATCCACACCTGAGGTTGTGTGTGGATGCGTCGCTACTCCTGAGGACTACGTTGGAAT
>DWKW01002325.1:0-11188 GCA_018250115.1 Doberes anticus
GAACCAACGCATCCACACACCGTAGGTGCGGCGGTGGTACCGCCGCAGGCGAGCTTCCGACATAATACTCTACCACCGCTATTTTGTTATACAGAAAATATGTATATATGTATATTGCTTAACGCAGTGTTTTGTTGCGGTTTAAAATGCACATTGCATTATTTCATAGGAGGAGAAATATTCTAATATTTCTTCCCTCGTAATATAGGGCTAAGAATTGCTTAAAGCTCTAAAAACGGAAAGCTCGAAGCACGCGAATGCGTTTTTCGTTTTCTACAAAAGAGTAATTTCCTACGAACGTTGAATGGCGATTAATCAGTGCAATTTGTGCCATATCTGCGCCCATTCTGCCCGATCTGCAAATTACGTACAAGAAACGTTGGAACTCTTGACTCTAAAACACATATTACAATACTCTAATCTCACTTCGAATCGACCGCACGCCGTTTTGAACTTTGAGGTCACATTGTTGCTAGTAATGAGTCAAGCGAGCAATTTTGTTATCAGTACACTAATTTAACAACTTCATGGTCGTTTAAGGTCGTTTTTGACACATGAAACAGGTACGCAATTCAAAATGTATGGCCTTACCACTTACTATTCTTGATATTTTGCTGTTTACTATTATTATATTATTTATAATCATCATCTTCGACCCGTTCACCAGAATGTCCCAATGCTAAGCACGGGTCTCCTCGAGGTGAGAGGGCTTAGGTCATAGTCTACCACGCTGGCCGACTAATCGTTTATAATTAAAATTTACCGATGTAAATATTAAACAGTTTAATGTACTGAAGAATCTTTCTCTTATTTTATAATTAGTTGCGAAAGTTACAGTTTTATAGATGAAGAGTAACCAACAGACTATATTAAAATGTGCCAATTTCAAAGTTTACGAATTCCATAGATTTTACAATCATCTCGTACAAATATACAAACACACGTCCCTCAAAATAATACAAATGTACAGAATAATATTGAAGAAGCAGAGCGTTCCACATTTTTATTATTGTACGCTCATTTAACTGTTATAATTAATTCAGACGGTAATAAACAAGGCGAAATTAATATATTCGTATAGACGGCCGTTAAGTTTTATGTGTTCTGTTGCAAGTACAGTGCTGACAAAACAATAGGACTATCTCCCTCGTATCGCCGCCACCGACCACAGTAACAATGAAAGCGACATTGCTATTCACTATTTTTTCTAACCCCTGTCTTTACTTCTAACATAATGCACAATCCACCTTTCAAATCTTTCTTATTAATTAGTTCCCGTCGCTCCTTCCTTTTTAAGACTTTCACAAAAGCTTCCACTCTGTTGTAATATAACGTTCAACCTGAAATTTAATTTTGTCGTCGATTCAATTTAGACTAGTATCACATAAAATTTCAATGTCACATAGCTATTTTGTAATCATATTTTGCACTGCAAAAGTTTCGTGAAAAATTCGAAAAATTAAATCTAACCCGTTAAGAACGACATGCCATTTCATTGACGGTTTAAAACATTAAAACAAGTAAATACTACATATTTGGCAGTTTAAATTGTCTTGTGAAGTAAGTAAGTAAACACCACACCAACTTATATAATAACATAAGTAGTTTTAATCAGTTAATTTTCTTATAACCATTATGTTACCATAAATTACAACTTTACGATTCGATTCTTTGCAAGAAACATAAATAAAAGACGTGAAGTTAAAAATAAAAATGTAGCATGTCTTCTCCATTTGTCGAGGATCCGTGCCGTACCGCTTTGTAAATAACTTTGATGCGGCGGCAGATACCACGCTTATTACAAGGCAACTGTTGTACTCAAATTCATATATGAATAATAAAATAGGATTAGACTTTTTAGTAACCCATTCTTCTTATACTATTCGTGATATAATAAAAAATGCCGTTTCCGGGAAACCCCGAAGAGATTAATTTGCTCGTTTCGACAAAAAACCTTTACATTCATTTGTGATAAGTGGCGTATTACAATGGAGTAGCCACAACTGAAATGATTTAAAATATTAAAATTGACGACTCGGCATAATGGTCACTGCAAAAGTCTTCTAACCGGAGAGATTGGAGTTCGATTCCTGGGTATCTTAATTTGATAATTTTTTTCTCATGTTATTGTAATTGTACTTTTTGTGTTGTAAGCAACATTTCGTATTACAAACATTGATGCCTTATTTTCTAACCACTGGTAGAGCTATCCCGATAGAGACACGAACAATTATAAATTGTCTTTGAAATTTCTCTACCCTTCTGTTTCTTTGCAAACGCGTTGCGTAACTTAATTTCCATATAGCCTGTATCATGTAGAGTTTAATTTAAAATAGCTATTGTTTACATTTCAAAATCTGCTCAAACATCCGGATGACAGTAATTCAGAGATTAAGCGATATCTTCTTTACTAGCTAATAGTTGTATTGTATCGGAAGAAAATTCAACGTTTCTACATATTGTTACTGAGATAATGCCTAGAAACAATGTAACAGAACCAAAGTTTTAAGACATATGAATAAACTAACAAGAATTCCAATAATGCACTATTTGTTCATTTCATGGACCTCCGGACCATATGTTTGAACACATGTCTTTTTAATATTTATATTCATAATAGTTATACTAAAAAGAGAACTGATTCTAGTCTAGTCAATGAAACCACGCACAACCTCAAATTGGACCAAAGTCCAATAAACAGAGTTATCATAGAAATTACGTCACTTACCTTGTCGCCGTCTGACCAAGGCAAAAAGTCACTGTATTAATACGTACCTGGAACAGAGAGAAATAAAAATTATAAATAAACGTATTAATTACAAATATAAAGAAACATAAGCAGGTGCATTAGGATAAGGAATATTATTGCTAAATGTGCAACTAATATACACATCGAATGATATTGTAGTCAGGTTAATGGGATTAAGAAATCGCGGTGACCAGAGTGATACGTTATCATTATAAATCATTTTTTTATTTTATACAAAAACAGAATGGCAAATGAGTATTTGCCATTCTGTTTTGATTGATTCGTGAAAAATATGTATTGTGAAACTTGTATGAGTTCCACTTGTATGTGTTCCATCAGTGATGATAGCTGATGATAGATAGAATCTCGGGATTCCGGGATCAGATCCCGGCAGGTACGTCTAATCTGACATTATTAATATGACATTATTAATCTGACATTATTAATATGTCATTATTATCCATAGTTATTTCTATAATTTTTTGCGTATCCCAAATAAGAAAGGAAAACGTCGTGACGAAACCTGCATACCTAAGAGTTCTCCATGTTGTTTTCACAGGCATGTGAATTCCGCCAATACAGACTCAGCCACCGTGGTGGACTATGGCCTTAAACCTTCTCATCTCTGATAAGACACCCGTGCCCAGCAGCAGATAATAGATGGGTCGATGACTGCGTCCCATCACGAGTTTATGAAACTAGGAAAGGTCTCAGGTAAAGTTCCGTATTTTCGATAATAAATGTTCGAGAGCAACGAAATATGAAAGGTGCGAAGACAGTCAATGCATTCATTAGTTTATTACCTTTTAACTGTAAACGTCGTTAGTATTAATATAGTCTATATTATTCGTAATTACCCGATATCACGCCAGCGCTCAATATGTTACATGCACAAAACGAATTATATGAATAAATTTATTTGCGAAAAAATAACGTTTTCACTAATGTCTATTAATTATAAGTTAGAAATTATACTATGTTATAATTTCTAATTTATAATCACTCTACGGGGTCATCGACCTGTTAGTGTATTCCATGTGTCCATGTATCTTTCAAAATTTTTTCGTTATGTGTTATAAAGTGATAGCCTAGTATTTAAATACTTCTGTTCCGATGTGTACAGGTTCAATTCCATCTCTTATTTATCAAAAGTACTATTTGTAATTATTTCTAAATTACGTGCGTATTACAAAAAACCTACTCGTAATTAATACTCGCTTTGATGGTGAAGGAAAACATCGTCAGGAAATCTGCATGCCTAAGAGTTCACCATAATGATCTCAAAGGCACGTGAAGTACGCCAATCCGCACTTGGTCGACGTGGTTGACTGTGGCCTAAACCTGCTCATCTTCGAGAGGAGACCCGTGCCCAGTAGTGGGACAATAATGGGTTGACTTTGCTATATAATAGAAAAATGTTATAAAAGTGTATAGGTACTACAGTTTTATAATTTTAATGTAGAACGTATTACGAAAAGGTCAGTAAGTTTCTTTTTATCATTGCCCTCGGATTTCATTCGAACAATTATAGATATTATCTCTGCGTGTTGCTCGTAGTTATTAGTAACTTTTCTATATAAACTGTAGCGATTCCGAAAACTTTTCCAATAACTCCTTGGGAAATATATAAAAACGCGGAGGCGTACGGTATCGCGTGCCGAAGGTGAAAAACAATAAAGCCGGTGCAGGTAACGGCACGAAATTAAGAAATATTATGAGTTATTCCCGAGAGTCATAAAAGAAATAGCTCACCCGAATGCAGTGCGTACGGAATTACACACATAATAATGAACACGGGCAGATTTCGTAAAAATCTAACAAACAAAGAATGGGTGTTATTTTTAGATCAAATTAACGCACATTACGAGCGTACACGCCGCTTCCAAACATGAATCATTTGGGTTTCGTCTACAGTGATGGCGAGAATCAGTCGCGAATGATAAATTGATAACACGCGAAGATGAGCATTAAAATAATATTTCGAGCATTTGTTGTGGCATGTGTCCAAATGAATTAGAATTGAATAGGTTACGTAATAATGCATCGCTAATGAAAGGCCAAATGGAAGCCTGGAAGTAGAAACCTTTGGCGATGAAAACAATAGGCCTTTATAACTTAAATCTATTGTTTCTTATTATTTTATACTTTATTGTTTCTTTATTGCTACGTAACGTTAAATGTATTGTTCGTATACAATAAAAACGATAATGTTCTAAAATAATTGTTTTATCCTGTACTTTGAAAATGTCATTTTAATTCGTTTTAAATAACTACATTCTGTCACTTATAAGATTATGACGTCTTGGCTTACGCTTATTATACCAAATGTACGAAAATACAGCATTTCGACAGTTCAATTTTAAGTATCTAAATTGACTTGTTAGTCCTATTGGGTCCGGTCATGGATGTCACAAACGCTTTTCGCTCCGCTCTTTCTCTGCACCTAACTTTAGGGACGACGTCATCGCCATAACTAATATTTTCCACTGTGCCTTTTGTATATTGTTGATTTTTCTTATTTAAAACTTTAGTTTCTCTTTAACCTACTTAGTTGAGTGTCTACGTAGAGTTGATTGTGTATGTTGAGTGTCTATGTAGCCGGCTAGAGGCTAGCGAGCGCTGATGGCTAGATATGCAAAACAACCAGTAATTTTAACGCAGACCGAGTCGGAGTGGCCGTCGTGAATACATTTTGTATAATTACACGGGAACTGTAATTACAATATTATAAATAATAAACAAATTGCATCTGTTTCCTTTAATTATATTATATCGTATAGGGGTACGTTTGTTTCAAGTCGATTTGTAATGGAATGCTATAGAATTATTGAAAGTTATAAGCTTAAAAGCAGACTTTTGTTTAAGATCATACTAGCTTGCGGGTGCGGTCGCGAAATATCAAAAATCTTACGTAACATGAACGCGTGCAGCGGTAGCTGAACTCGCGGTAGCAGTGAGTATCTTATTGTGTTATTTTTGATACTTCACGACTACTCTACGATTCACGCACTTACACTTAAGCGGTTATGTTTTAAAATAATAGATGTAAATCAGGTCTGTATATCTTTTTGTATTGGAATTTATAGTCTATCAAACTGTTGATTGCGCACGAATACAATAATTGCTGCTATATAATAATCATTTTAACCACTTGGGCGATACTAACATTAAGATAAATTGATGTAATATTAATCAGACGGTATATTTTCAACTTTCCGTCCACGACGAATATTAGAAATGACATGTTTAAAATTACTGTCGAGCGTAGCATCATTATAATATTTGGGACAGAATATCATTAATATATAAATACAATTACACTTAAGTCCAGTAATATTTAGCCTCAAAGAGAGAAAAGGAAGGTTTTTGTTCATTGAGAAATAATTTCATATGTATTTATAATTAATAACTGATGGTGGTATAGTATTGTGTCGAAGGTTCTCTTGCGGCCGTTACGCCGTTTTTCTGCCGTAAAGAAGCAGTGTGAGATGTAGATGCCCATGGGCTGAATTGACCACTCAACATCAAGCGGCGTACAAGCTCGTTTGCAACTCGTTTACTAAATAACGAACACTAATAGTTTAACAAAATTACATTTTAACATCGAAGAAATAAACATTTACCTTTGCCACTGTTCACATATGATCGTGTTAATATGTCGTAAACTCGGCATTATAACTATTTATAAGAAGTCATTATCCGAACGTAATTGCTAAGTCAATAGTTGAGTTGGAATAGGCGATTTGAAAAAAAACTGTTCGCGGCTATAACAGTACGAACAAAGTGCCATTAACGACATTAAAAGTATAAAATTATACATTTCTTACACTATTCCAAAGAACTTCTAGGCACAAAGTAATGTGATTTCGTACCCGTACCTACTCAAGCGTCATTTGAGGTAGATTTCTGTGTAGTTATTTAGGATAATCATCAACCCATTATTGTCCCACTGCTGGGTACGGGTATCGTCTCATCTCTAAGTGGAGGCGATGAGGTATCTATTGAGGCATATTTCTATTTAGTACAAAATGGGCCGTTGTTTGTCTTTTCCATCTTAGACCTAGCTTAATATAGTCCCAGGAACGCATATATCACTAATTCGAAACCACTAAAAGTGTTACATCAAAATATCCCTTCTACATAGGTTTTGGCTAATACCCGTACAAATGTTTATAAGTATAGATTCGCCTTTACTTCAGCGAATAAAGAGCTCGAATGAGCTTGCGCGTGGTGTTTTACGATAAATGTCCACGTTTACGATTTACGTTTGCATTTAGTATTAAGCATATACGTTTAATAAAAATATCATCTCCCTCGCCTTCACTTTAATGGCGGTCGCAAAACCAAATATCTGTACCTACCCCATATCAGTTGGTAAATCAACTTCTGAGAACGCAATTTTACTTACATTTTATTTTGATATATAAAATATGTCACAGCAATACACTTATGCACCAAGTTTCGTATTACATTAGGTGCGGCGCGGTGCTGTATCTCGTTTTGTTATTTCCTAAGAATGAAATATTTACGTTGTTATTGTGTTTTTTCTCTTATATATATTTATAAGTGCATATATTTATAAACAGTCAAAAATTTATTTTACTCTTTCGTCACCGGGCGGGAACCTTCCATAAGATGCATGACATCTTTAGGGGAGAGATCAGGGCATGCTGGGTTTCTGCCCATTAACCGTCGCGGTGGCCACCCAGTGCTTAAAGGAAAGGTCTGGAATGAAATGCACCACTGCCGTTACACAATATAAGTACGTCAAGACCACGTCCCTCATTCGGTTTGTTAGAGGCCAACAAGCTGCCGTCATTCTCGGTTTCGTGACCATCGCTGCAATCAAAGCCGTCCGGACCGCTTAGGCCATCCTCGCCTTTCCACTGTGCGCTCCGCAAATCAGCGAAACAGCGAAGTAACGCCTTCAGGTACGCCACTGTTCAGATGCATCCTCCTCTATTCCTTCTTAATCGCCTACTGAAGGTACCAAAAAACTGCACTTATAACTTAAACGTCATAAGAAAGACACTCAACTATTCCAACAAATCTCGGCGACAGATATGTTGTTATCAATGTTTTCTTTTGATTTAAATTGATTTGATTTGATTTAAAATAAGAAAACGAAATGGAAACGGAATCACCAACTACGACCAACGTATGGTGTTCTCAGTGAGTGTCCGCGTTACGCGCCGTTGCACCTCTTGGCAAATCTACAATCACAATCATGTGACCGCCACTAGGTCTAGTGGCGGTACCGCTAACTACCGTACCCATACCATTAAAAAGTATTGTTCGCCAGCTAACAAGAGAGGGTATCAACAACTCTTGCTATGTTTAATTATTTTTAATATCATGTCATTTAATCATCACGCACGGGTGACTCGAATGCAGTTCTATTTTTTAAATTGTACATAGGACGACTGTTTTAGTCAATTAGCGTTGGAAAAATATTCAAGAATTATACGGTAACGACCGGTTTGTCTGGTCTGGTCAAAACAAAAGATACGTACTGAGCGGAGCCAATTGCCTGGAAAAATAAAAGGGGATAGGAAGGATTAAGAGGACTTCGCTTGCGTAGTTGGGGTTTCGTAAACTAGCCTTGTGAGTTGTGTCCCGAGTAGTCTCGAAGTTAAAGCGTTGCTTTTCTTGTGTATAGGTATTATTTCAATCTTATTATTATCAGCAAGAACTCATTTCGTCTGTGCTGGGTTCGGGTCTCTGCTCAGAAATGAGAAGATTGAATAGTCCACCTGATATTGACTCTTTGAACTTACTAGGTACCGCGGTTATGGTTACCTAATACTAGCCTATTGTCATCTCATACGAAGAGATCCAGAAAAGGGCAGTAAAATTATAAAGTATTCCCGAAGTTAGCGCCCGTCGGAAAAGAAGTTTCTACAAAAAAATATATTGCTGTCTATTTTCAAAGGATACTAAATTTAATGAGGTGCGTCATACATTGTAGCTCCTACCGTGTAACCATTATATTCCATATCATACTCAATGTTCGAAAACAAAATATTATGATTAAAAGAATATATATGTACATTATGTCCAAAAGTGCTACGTCTTGAATAGTTAGTATTGCGTCCTGATTATTAATAGGACTGCTTGCTAATTAATTGATTGAGCATCATATCGATGAAGCGAATCTGAAGAAGTACTTAATACATGTCAAATGTCTAGTAAGCACTGCAATGAGACGACCTAATTAAGAGCCTACTAATAATCAATCTAAGCATTTCTGTGCTGGCATTGTAATCTGATTAATTACAATGTGCAGTGCTTATTAGGCAGGTATGTTGAACTCAAGTCCATTCAATGGGTTCGCCAGTACGAGGAGTGGGCAGAATGAAGTGCTCGTAGCTCCATAGGACTTCAGTGAATGTAGCGATGTAACACGGGGTCGAGGTACGGGGTTGGAGTAATCCGCGGTGTTCCGTGATTGTCTCATTCGGGACGTATCTTTTTTGTATTATTTAAATACGGCGGTAGGTATTCGTCAATTTTTTATTACTACGTTTTTATTCAATGTTTAGATTTTATATCATCATCATCATCAACCCATTATTGTTCCACTGCTGGGCACTGTCGGAGATCAGAGGGTTTAGGCCATAGTCCACCACTACGGCCAAGTGCGGATTGGCGGAGTACACATGCCTTTGAGAAGGTTATGGAAAACTCTCTGGCGTGAAGGTTTCCTCACGATGTTTTCTTTCGTTATAGGTGAATTATCACTAGGATACGCACATAACACGCACAAAATTTTGGATAGATTATATTTCGAGGAATAGAGGTGCGTGCCAGGATTTGAACCTCGACTCAACGTAGCGTGGTCGAAATGCTTAACCACTAGGCTATCACTCATAAGGTTTTCTATGTTTATTTTAAATTTTACTGGGCCACCTAGCGACGTAATTTTAAAATTAACAACATATGTATAAAAATATATTAAAATTAATCGTTTATCAAAAACATTACATGAACCAAACGCCCATTGAGAAATCTGTTCATTTTAATATCGTGTAAGACTGAGCTGGAACCTTCCACTCAAATCTGCTGTTTCAACAATAATACCTTACCAATTCGTAAAAAAACGATTTTCATAAAATAGCTTATACCAAAAAAAATCGTAGACTATGAATATTTAAAGCCGTACAATACTAAGCTGGAACTTTAAATAAGTATATTTAACTGCATATCCAATTAGTTGACGATTCATATTCTAATATCCAGCATAGTAAGTGCCCAGTGTACTCATTTATAAAAGCTTTACTCTAAAATTACACCGAGACCCGATCAACCCTTGCTACCACTGTGTGTCACAGAACCAGATATTATCTGTGACGTCAAACACGTACCGCACACTTCACCTAGCTACATAGATGTGTAGATCGGTACTACTCGTAAGTTGGAACACCTCACACTGCATCTTGAACTTATGAAATATTTATATGAAAACGCCGGTATCCATTGTTATGGATTAGTTAGATCTTACTTTGGATACCAGAGTTCAACGAACCGCCTCTTTGTCGTATGTATCATTGTGTCAATATTGTAATAATTTAGGTGTGTATTGTACTACTGCTTTCTTTTGGAAATAAACGTTATTATTATTAACTGAGGATGTGTTTCACGTTTTTCTGGAAGACTCCTCGGACCTATATCCATCAGTCAAGATGATTAAGATATTCAATTCAAGGCATTCAATTAATCATCACACATACCCGTTACTTCCCCACGGCTATGGACGGATCTCCTTTCTGAGATGAGAGGGTAAAGGCCATAGTCCGCCACGCTAGGCAAGTGCGGATTGGCATTCACATTCCTTTGAGAACTTTATGTAATGAAGAACTTTCAAGCAGTTTACTTCATCATTAAGCGAGTGACAATAAATTTCTAATACGCTCATAATTTAGAAATAATTTTGAAAAACTAGAGATGCGTCCCAAAATTTGAACCTTTAACCACTGGGCTATCACTAAGTTTGTTGAATATGAAAATGTTAATGCTTAAATTATTCTTTTATATAATCCACTCATTCGTTCATTACAAACACCTCATTCATAAATGAATCCTATCAATAAGATCGTATCTTTACGTGACTAATGTTCACTACATTCAGATTCAGTAAACAACACGTACTCATACAAACTAATCCCTCGAAGATATCCATCACCATTACTTATGTACTCATATGTCTTCGGGTACTGAGAAGAATAATTTATTTCACGTAAACCAATTGTATGATTTGTATACCAAACTTACTTTAATGCATTGTATTTTACGTAAACACAGACAGCCAAAAAAAAAATCCATCGTTACCGAGGTAAAACTCAACAATAAATAAATAAATAAATAAATAACGTTTCACACTCATACCCACAGTAGGTAGTAACCTGTGTCGCGGGTGCCGTGGACACACACAGAAACAAG
>DWKW01002326.1:0-11184 GCA_018250115.1 Doberes anticus
GAGGACTAAGTTGGAATGCCTCTTATCTGGTGTCTTCTGTCTAACCATACATTTCAAACCGAAACACAGCAGTTCTCATACTGCCGCTTCACGGCAGAAATAAGTGCAACGGTGGTGTCGAAGCAGGTGAGCCTTCGACATAAGACTCTACCACCATCACGGTACGAATTTAGTGTTTCAAAATATACGGAACATTTAACGTTAAGATCAATAAGTACAAGGTGGCTCTATTTGACACCGTATGAAAAATTTAACCGCGTAGCGCTTGCGAAATGATACTAAGAACAAGTTCACTACGCTACCTTGAATCCACTGCGACGATTGTATGTTTTGTTAGAGCATAATATTCAACTGATTATCTACGTATTTATAACTCATAACTTTTCAACGTAGTACGTCATGACAAATTGTCCTTTTTTGTTGTCGAAATAAGATTCAAAGTGCTTTGTATGTATCGTCGTTTATACATTAGACAACTTCATATATCGGTTAGAGCTCTAAGTGCTTTTAAAATGAGAAAATAAAACAGTTATAATGTATTTTATTGTTATGAATATCTCGCATAAGAAATAAATTTACCTTATCGAGACAAAGTAAGAATAACATTGGCTCATGCATTTTCTAGGACTGAAATGTTATACATGGTACAAGATAACTTGCAAAGATAGTGATTTAAAGTAAAATAATAACGTAGGTCCCAATAGCAAAACTACATTAGAAATAAAAGTGGTTGTTGCATTGTTGCTCGTAGCTCTCATGTTCGCTCTAGTTCTAGATAACTGGTTGTGTTATAAAGTATATTATTTGATAGGGCACCAACCTCAACTGCTTAATATAAATAGGTATTTAGAATCGGTGAAACATTTTTAAGAGCGTTCAAAGATTTCAAAGATTTGATGGTGGTAGAGTCTTATGTCGAAGGCTTGCCTGCGGCGGCACCACCGCTGCACGTATTTCTGCCGTAAAGCTGCAGTGTGAGATCTGCTGTGTATTGGTTTGAAGGGTGTGGTTAGTCAGATGAGACGGGATAGGAGGCATTTCAAATTAGTCCTCATGAGTAGCAATGCATCCACATACAACCTCAGATAGGACTTCCGTCTCAGTTGAGGTTTGATGTGGATGTCCATGGCCTGCAGCGACCACTTACCATCAGGTGGCCTGCATGTTCGTTTGCTATTCTGTTATTATAGAAAACTATAAAGATGGTTTTAAAAGGCAGGAGTCATTAACTAATAAACTATGATATAAAAAAATTATGTTTCAATAGCAGTAGATAAGGATTGTATAATTTTATTGGAATTGTAAATCTGTTACTAACTCGTTATATCGCTATTAATATAGCCATTTCTAGTAATTTCGTGTGATGTAACCTATGTATTAACTGTGAGTACCTAATATAAATATTTGAGATTGCGTGTCAATAGATAACCAAATCTTAGATTTGATTTTGTTTGATGGTTGTGTTACGTTCGTTATAAATATTTACTGAATTTTAAATTTAAGTTTCAACTTCAAACATAAAACTTTTGATTTTGGATATATCATCATCATCATTAACCCGTTGTTATTCCACTACTGGGCACGGGTTACCTCTTAGAGATGAATTTATTTGAGCACCACCAGCGATGTTGTCGTCGCATAACAGTGAAAAAGCTAGTCGACCATTTAAATTGACGATCGATACATCCTCGAATTCTACTGTTTTTTGTAATAATTTCAATTGTATTCCGCATCCAACCTCAAATAGGTCCGAAGTTCTATTTGAGGTCGTACAAGGATACGTTGTTACTCAAGAGTAACAACAAGAGTAACAAGAGTAACAAGACTACAAGTAGTCTAAATTGAAATACCTCCTGTCCAGTCTATTCTGCCTAACACCACCATTGAAACCGAAACACAGCAGTGCAGACACAGCTGCTTTACAGCAGAAATAGGTGCGGTGGTGCTGCCACAGGCGAGCCTTCGACATAAGACTACCACCATGACGACCCGTATGGTGCCGTGGTCAACGTGCGGACTGCCGTTCGGAGGGTCCTGGGTTCGATTCCCGCGGGGCAGAAATTTGAATAATGAATTTAGATTTCTGTACCTGGTCTGGGTATTTGTGTGCTTGTTTCTTTGTGTGTCCATGGCACCCACGACACAGGTTAAAACCTACCGTGGGGCTGTGAGTGTGAAGCGTTATTTATTTGTATCGGCATTTTGCATTAGCAGAGTACCTAGAGAGGAAATGGGGGCGAAGGAATTCTCGGAAATCTATCTAAGACGAATCCGATCATGGTTTGTACTAAACACGGTTAGTAACCCACAGTCTTATGTCAGCGGTTACCTAACTTGTTGAAAACCAGAAACTTTACAAAGTCCGCTCCTGAGCGAACTTCGGTTGACATTTCTTTTGATTGAATCCACTAAACCGTTTAATTGGTCCCGCTACCGAGCTGCGCAATTTTCAGGTTTCCACAAAACCACTTACTTATGGTGGATTTAACTTGAAAAAGCTGGTGGTTTGATGACATCGTTGCACCTAAACAAATAGATTTTACATCTGAACGATGGGGTGGAATGTCGACCTTATGTGTTGGTGTTTAAGTCACATTTCGATCGATATGGGTTATAATTGTAAGAACATAATAAGCTCCATTGCTTTACATTTATTTGATTAGGGCTTGGTCTGCGTGAAGAGATTTTAGCGGAGAAGATCGCTCATAAGTACCCACTTCTTAAAATAGGTACCTATGTGTTCAAAAGTTTAAACGAATCCTGACTTTTGTCGGGACGTAATATCTTATGTGACTGAAAAAAAACTTTCGATAAATTTAATCTAAATATTAATTCAAGTGACCACGTCAATATTTGTCACTAAATTATGATACATAGATACAGATTTTCACGAGTTTGGTTTATTATTTTCGAATGTAAAAAATTTACTAAATTTACAGATTTTTTCGAATTTGGTTTATTGTTTTGCAATATAAAAATTTACTTCGAAAAATCCCTGTTAATTGTATTTGCTGATGACATCTGATGAGATCACATTTCGAGCTAAAAATAAGCTTTTCGCAGACGAAGACGTGTTCAAGAGCTAGCGTTTAGTTCAGTATTGTAATACAAAGAGCGCAGAAGGCAACCGAGAAAAACCGTCACGTCTGTAAAATTCCTTAAATTTTAAACTTATTACGAACATTAATTTATTAATTACGAACTTAGTTTCGTTATTTTTGTAAATTTGACCAATAAAATAATTCCTAGATGTCTACAATATAGACATTTCTTAATATTACAAAACAAACAGATACTATAGTCTATATTGAGATAATATACCACTCACTCCCTAACCTCCATCCGCTTATAACTTACGCCGAGTCTTATCATTGGCGACAGAATCCCGAATCCCCACAAACACGTTAAATGATCAACCGAGATTACTCCATTCGCTCTATCGACCACCAAAAGCTGTTTAATTTGAGGGGCAATTGCCGTATGAATAAAATTCAGGATTCTCGCAAAAAGTCCTACGTGTAAAGACTGTAGTTTGAATTGCGTAGTTATTTAGTGATCGAATTAGCGACTCAGTCGTGTGTACCGGCCTTGGTAGTGATGTGGGATAGATCTACGATGGTAGAATCGCTATCGATAATCTTGAATTGGTATTAAACTTTACGCACTCCGTAATATATTCATATTGAAATGAATTTAAAATAGGTAAAGTAAATTTGGAGTTCTCATTGTTTCTGTAAACCTATCAAAATGTGTAGAATAAAGGATTTAGTATTTATTATTGCTTTAACCGCTGTGTTGAGATTGTATAGAACTTTGAAATATGGTAAATTTGAAGTTCTTACTGGTTCTGTAAAATCGTTATAAACTATTTTGTCTTTGTCAGCAAACTTTGATAGTGGTAGAGTCTTATGTCGAAGGCTAGCCTGCGGCGGCACCACTGCGGTATTTCTGCCGTAAAGCAGCAGTGTGAGAGCTACTATGTTTCGGTTTGAAGGGTGTAGTTAGGGAGAAGACACTAGACAGAGGCATTCCTACTTAGGCCTCAGGAGTAGCAACGCATCCACATCCAACCTCAGGCGTGGATGTCCATGGGCTGCAGAGACCACTTAACATCAGGTGGGCTGCATGCTCGTTTGCTATTCTATTAATATAAAAAAAAAAAACTAGGCGTCACCTCGCTGCGATCTCAGCCAACAATCGATATTCGGTGGCTCGACACTCGCCAACACTGCTTGTCCATGGTGATTGTCAGTGGCTTGAGAACTGTAAACATTGCATACGACAAAGATTTGCAACATCGGTCCTCCATATAAAAGTCCATTGTGGACACTGGTTACTATTTAAAATTAGCCGGTGACACTGGAAGTCTTATATAGAAATATTGCACTTCCAATACTATATTGGAGAAGAGACAGAGGCCTCCTGTCTAGTGTTCTCTGAAAAACAACAGCCTTTAAGCCAAACGCAGTTGTGCTTTAAGGCGAGCCTTCGAATTAAGACTCTGTAAGGCAGATGACACTGGACCGGAGGAATACGACCTCAGATAGGACTTCCGTCCTAGTTGAGGTTTGATGTGGACGTGAATGGCGACAGTGACAACCTAACATCAGGTGGTCTGCATGCTCGTTTGCTATTCTGCCAATATTTAAAAAAATAATGCCAATCTTTCGTCAATTCTGGCGGGTCGTGGGTTGGCGCCTGATTTACGGTTTCCAAACGATGTAGGTACTTATTCCCGAAAAGCAAGTACCGAATAGAATAGTCAATTCCTAAATTACAATGGAATATTATGTTCACTACAATAGAAGATCTTATACACGGCTATCAAACTCATCACAATCGTAACTTGTCATGGACATTGTATTTTTGAGAATAGAACACGAAAAATCCATCGTTTTATTCGATTTGAATTTGCATTTCGGTGGCAAAAGATCAATTTCAAACCGTTCGTTCCCCTTATTCATGCAACAAAGAACCAACATGGAATATATCGATTTTGAATTTATCAAAAATTATATTTGCATGTTAATGCCTATCGGTAGCGGATTTGCACGCAACAGTTCTGGGCACAATGCGAAACAAATTTGAAAATCGATTCGTCAATCGCATTATCATATTTAGATTGTGAATGTACCTATGTAATAAAATTCGATTTTATGTTAATATTCAGTATTCAACTGGTGACGTTTTGGAAATCTGCTTCTCTTTTTCTTTTCAGGCGAATCACGCATAATGCGAATTGAAAACAACAAAGGCACATAATTTTATTTTTACAAATAAAAAAGGCAATTGATAAATATTTTTCAGACGAGCGTCTAACAAAGAGACATTGGATTTGAAAGGTGTAGGTACGTTTTGTACTTGTAACTTATTACTTTTATTATACGGTAAAAACTAAAGCGTAACAAGTCAACAGAGTGGTTAACGGTACATACTGAAGGTAAAACTCTTATAAGGATGAATAAATACTTTATTTCAGAAATAAGCAAATAAGCACCCACTGGGCTTCATAAGCAAATACGTTTAAAATATTTTTTTTAAATATCGTCTTATCACATGTATCATTCGAATCAATTAAGGATAAAGAATTATTTATCGCTTTCCACTTGAATAAATTTGGCTCATTAGTAACAGATTATATATTTAAAGCAGTTTATCACCTTATCAATAAACGAATATGTAACGGTCTGTTAAATTCCGTTGTAAATGTAACAATCGAATTTAAATTACACTAGTACACCAATAAAATCGCAAAGCTACCTGCATTTACACATGTTACCAAATTTAAATAAGTATAGGATTCGCATATTGGCTCCCCGTCATATGCAAAAATCATTTAGCGACATTTAAATTTGCTTTATGCCGGCACATGAACTGAACGTTGCGAATCGTTGAATAGATATTTTTTTTATTGGCAATAAAAATTGAATAGATCCGCAGTTAATTTGCGTACGGTGCATTGTAGACCGCACATTGTGACGTTTTGTTGGAAACACCTCCAGCCGGTGGGGCGCGACCCACTGCCCTCGTGTCGCCGTCATTTCACATATCGTAACAATTCAATTATCGATAGCACAATTGTGTCATATTCATAAACATTTTAAAAGGCATTGCATTTTTCGGTGGCAATGTGATTTTTTGTATGCCTCATTACAATTTGAAATGGTCTGGAATCGTTGAATCTTCTTTACTTTCCGTATCACTTACAGATTTGCATGTCTCTAGCATTGTCCTGTTATTGGATCATATTTTGGATGATAGACATATGTTAATTTTTTATATTGAGTTTATTGTATTTTTAACGGTTAGCAATCAAGCAAAAGAAGTTATCGAGGTCCACAAGTCGATACTTGGATCAATACTTGAGAATGTTATTCTTTAATCTAGTTTCCGTTGTGAAATGTATTGATGTGAAAATTTTCAGATTCCTTTGTTGCACGGGCTCTTGACCTCAGATATTTTAACGGTTTCTTTAGATCTTGAATGATATTGAAATCAGTCGTATGCTTTGTAGAATATTAAGTTGTGTCTATCTTTAGGTAACTTTTAAACCCATAAAAAAAATTCATATACTTAGGTCGTTCCGTTTATTTTCTTTCCAGTACCGGTAACTGAGGTAAGCTTATTTTTATTTACTAATGAATACAATAAGGTATCAACTACTAAATAAGCATTTTATAACTTAACATATAAAATATATTCATATTAAATAAAAGAAATACGTAAGGCATTCTATGCGGAATGAGCCTTCGGTCCAAGTG
Organism: Doberes anticus; assembly: GCA_018250115.1. Taxonomy (NCBI): domain Eukaryota; kingdom Metazoa; phylum Arthropoda; class Insecta; order Lepidoptera; family Hesperiidae; genus Doberes; species Doberes anticus. The sequence goes on from DWKW01002326.1 coordinate 6,762, forward strand.
TGGGCAGCAGCGGCACCACACCTATTAATACTGTAAAGCAACAGTGCTCACTCTACTAATCTACTCTCTCTCTTAGTATTTTATTAGTAGACACCATTCAGGTAGGTAATGAGGCATTCCTACACTGTTAGGAGCATCAACGAATTACTTCAGATATAACTTCAGTCTAGATGTCCATGGGCTTCCGGCTTCTGTGATTACTTCACATGACATCATTAAATCAATGAATTTGTAAGATTTTCAATATTTGAATACTAGAACTACGGGGCATGGGACTAGCTATTTCATAAGAACTCAATAACATTTCATGAGGTGCCTCAATTAAAGTGGCTACGAAGTTTGTATTCGTACAGAAATAAGATGCAATCTTTAATACCTAAATACAGATGGAGTAAGTAATTATTGTGACAATTTTATATTGTGGATAATTGTTTAATACCACAGTCACAAAATCATGTGAGTACAACACAAATAACTAATTTACAATCTAAAAGTAATTTACTTCATTTTCGTCCATAAAATTCTTAACAAAAAATGCTGCACTGTGAAATGTTTTGTTATGAATTAAATCATAATAATTCTGTTGATATCTTCTATCTAATTCTGTTGATTGATATCAATAAATGAGACTTTGTATAAGTTAGGTACCTGATAGAGCTTTAATGGCTACCACTAACTTCTCGCAGCAATAATAATAAAATTTATTTGACACTTAAGACATTGTATGTTACGTCTGACTATCATAATCAATAGATATCTGTTTCGGAGTGATTAAAATGGTGTATTATTGGTAAATACATGAGTTTTTTTGTAGTAGGTATCTACAGTAATATTTTGGGTTGGTACGATTAGGTAACTGGTTCGCATGCTTTGTAAAAGCATGTTTCACTGGTTCCATAATTTGGAAATTTATCTGATTCCTTTAATATAGCTATATTTTTTATGAACTTGAGTACATCAAACTTAAAATAAAATACTTAAAAAAAACATATTGGGTTAACTGATACTCATGTGATTTATACTTGTAATAAGTAATGTACCTACAGCTATAGTAATTACTTCATAGACAGCTTTTTTGGGTAAATTAGATAAAGTTACTGTAATTTCACTCAGAAAATCCCATTTTCACATCGGAATTTAGAAATTGTGCAAAACTTTTTGATAGGGTTGATCTTTTCCAACAGGTTTAGATATACGCATTATGTGTACGTGTTACTGCATGTGTGTGACAATATCTTAACATTATGTAGGATTACGGAAGGAAAATTACTAGTAGATAAAAAAAAGGAAAGTTGAATTATAATTTTACTAATATTCAACAATGAAAACCTAAGCCGAATAGAACAGTAGAAAGAGAGCATACCACGCGCGCGACCAATTTGCATTGTGAGCGGGCTGGTAAACGCTTAAATTCTTATTCCGAACTGTTCTCCTTCTGCATAATAACATCCGTAAGGCAATGGCAGTTGCTTGGCCAATGGTTGCGCGCGGCGCGTTATCGTGGGCGTTATAGACGCACGCGATTGGTTGAACGTCGTCAGTTTATCACTCGATTTGTCGGGCGCGCGCTCACCGCAGTCGCGCCGCACAGCACGATTGTCGATTGTCGTCGCCATTGTGCTGAGAGAGCGGCGGACGCGCGACGGCCGCTACGATTCGCGATATTGCCGAAACAAAATTGATCCGTACGATTGTTTACTAAATTTTTAATTTGCAACGTGTTGTGTGGACGGGAAAGTGTTTTATTGGGGGTGTGAAGAAATCAAGGTGGATCTGGAGCTGCATCAACGGGCCAGCGGCCACTTTATGAGGTAGGTACTATTTAAACGATTTAGTTAATTTTCTTTTGGTTCAATGCGTAACACAAACAGCAGCACAGTTGATGTCGATCGGTGTTATTGACCTTGTATCGAATTGATTTGATCGAGCTAGTTTTTTTTTTTAGTTTTTAACAAAATTCCTTGTAAATTATTGCGAGATGAGGAAATAATACATTTGAACAGTCACAAATCTATTGTTTTGCGTTCAAACCTGTCGAAAAGTTGTGTTGATGAATTAATGTTGCGTATAAATCCTTTGATAAAAAGTTTTGAAGCGTAAAAAGATGCCGTGAGTTAAAATATTTAATACTAATGGAAATTTATCATTTATTTGATACAACAATATGTCAGCTGGTGAAATTGCTTTATTAATGTTACAGTACATTTTTTCTGATATATATAAAATCTTTCATTGTACTTACATATTAAATCTTTGAATTTTTGAGTTTATAATCTGTAGGTATAATTATATAAATAGGTATTATAATATTATCTGTGATATAATTTTAATGGGTAATATGGGTATTGAAAGAAAACCTGGGCAAGGACAGGAAGTACCGTTTTTAAATCTTAACATATTCTAATTAGATTTTTAGAATTGATTTAAAATGAAATATCAATTTCTCTATAGGACAGGTACCTATACCCGTACATCTGAAAAAATATAGAACATTTTGTTTGTTTATTTATATATTTAAACGGTTCTTAAACTGAGGGAGGGACTTAATGCCTAATGACATTATCTGCCTGTCATCCCTGGGTGACGGAGAGAATGTAGAATTATGTAGTGTTCAACGGCTTTGAGCACCCTCAGGCTTGAGTATTGTTGGCAGTGAGAAAAAAGCCGGCGGAAAAAAAACACGCTACTCTATACACTGTGTTATTCTTTACCATTATAAAACATTACTATTATTTAGTATAACATACATTAACTCATAATTCAGTCGATCAAGTAGCAATAAAAATGACGTCATAGTGTTCATACAAAATGTATGTAGATATTTCGTTTTGACGGTTTATTAAAAGTATCTCAATTGACTTGATAGTCTTCTTATTGTACTTAGGTACCTACTTTTTTGTGTACATAAATATACGTAGACACGTACTAGATGTAAGTTTATGAACTAAACTTACTTACATAATATTGTACTCTTCAGTAAAATGGGAACAGGTTATTAAATAACCATTATTTTTTTATGTTGAGTTTGGTTGAGCGCAGCAGGGCAGCAGGTTCTTGATAAATGGCAGGGGCTATTTTTAGGGGCTAGTAAGTGAGTGAAAGCCTAGTGGTTTAGAATCGCGACCTCCCGCTCCGATAGGTCGCGGTTCATATCCCGGCACGCACCTCTTAATTTCTAATTTGTTACTTATAATTGTTTCTAAATTATTAACGTATTAGAAATTAATTATCACTCACTTTAACGGCGAAGGAAAACATCATGAGGAAACTGCTTGTCTTCGAGTTCTCTAAAACGTTCTCAAAGGCATGAGAAGTCCGCCAATCCGCACTTGACCAGCGTGGTAGACGATGGCCTAAACATTCTCATCTCTGAGGTTAGATCCGTGCCCAGCAGTGGTACAATAATTAGTGGATGATAATTTTTCGATTTGCGGTATAAAACACGGAAGCTCACTCAATCACTATTCGCTAACACGTTGGCAAAGCAGGCGTACCTCACATTCACAAAATGTATCTCACATTGCCAGTGTACAAAAAATGCTTTATTAATGTTGCCACAGTACGCAAAAGTCTCAGCTTACTTCGATACTTCATTCCGACGGCACCATCGCTACACCTACATTTGTCGTAAAGCACTCGCATTGCTTTTTCCCAGGCAAGAATATTGAGGACGTTGACAGGAGGCGTTCCAACTTAGTCCTCAGGAGTAGCAACCCATCCACATACTACCTCAGATAGGAAGTCTGTCATGTTGAGGTTTGGTGTGGATATCCATGTGCTGCAATGACCACTTTACATCAGGTGGCCTGCATACCCGTTTGCTATTCTGTTAATATAAATAAGAAAATTAAAAAATTGTCTCCGGGAGTAGCTTTCCAAGTAGTACGAACTCCAACAAGATTTGCGTGCTTTTTGGTATTGTAACGCTGTCCATAGGTTGCTGGATTGCAGTGACCACTTGAAACGGTCATTACCGGTGTAAAGAATATTGGCACGTTGAAATTGATAGACTCCACGCAGACATAACGCGATTCATTTTGGTCTTCGGGAGTAGCATCTTTGCACCTTGTACGGCATCCGGGTTTCCGCTCTATCTGCTCATGGGCTGCAGTGACCGCTTAAAATCAAATTGCCTGCATGATCGTTCGTTATTTCTTATAGGAAACCATTAATCTTAATTGTATTTGTATCATACATGAATGTTAACGACTCGTTTAGCGACTCCGGAGGGTACCGGATTCGATTCCGATTCGAGAGTCGAATGATGAATTTAGATTACTATACCTGGTCTATATCAACCCATTATTGTCCCACTGCTGGGCTCGGGTCTTCTGTCAGAGATGAGGGAGTATAGGCCATAGTCCACCACGCTGGCCAAGTGCGGATTGGCGGACTTCACATGCCTTTGAGAACGTTATGGAGA
>DWKW01002327.1:0-11183 GCA_018250115.1 Doberes anticus
GTGTGGATGTCCATGGGCTGCAGAGACCATTTAACATCAGGTGGCCTGCATGCTCGTTTGCTATTCTGCTAATATATGTATATAAAATGAAAATAAAAATGCCGCACGCGACCCTGTTTAATGCGATCATTTCGTTCGTAGAAGACCCATGTGGTACAATGGTCGATATTGCGGCCATTAAGGCGTTCTGGGTTCGATTCCAGTGGAGCTGAAATATTTATGATAAATTTAGATTTCAGCTTTTGGTCTGATTTTTTTGTTAATTCTGTGTGTGTCAAAAGCGCTCAAGCAGGGCACCAGTGTGAGCCATGAGTGTACAATTAAAAACATCAAACCTATTCTTATTGACCTCTATATATGATGGCGCGATATTCTTCTGTGACGATCATATTTAAACTTATCGCAATATTTTACTAATAATAATAATATGCATTCAAAGCGTAAAAGTCGTATTCAAATATTTTTTGCCAGATTGGCGAACAAACAGACAAGAATTCTGAAAAAATGTTTTGTGTTCATAAACCTCCGAATAGTCGATATCAGATAGGTCTCAAAAAATATCTCACGGCCTCGTTGCAACTGTTCTTTTGTGAAGGAGTAGCACGAGCATGCAGACCACCTGATGTGAAATAGACACTACACCCCGTCGACCTCTGCATCCAACCTCATATAGGTCCAATGTTGTATCTGAGGTCATACGCGGATGCATTGCTACTCCTAAAGTCGAAGTTGCATTAAAGATAATTGCAAAAAAAAAAGAAATCAGACCATATTTTAAACTCAGCAAATCTAAAAGCAATCTTAATACTGAAAATCCCTGATAGTATAACATTGTGTAAAAGCAATATCTTTCAAAAACCTATTATACCCTAATAATACATGAAAAACTCGTGTAATATGAAACTAATAGGTGGTGGGAGCATATTTTCATAAGCGCGCCCTCGTACGTCTCGTTGTTTAACCCGCGCAGCGCCGCGCCTTGGGCGTTTTCATAGAGCATGCTGAAGTGCTAGAGGTTCAATGTCATATAACTGGATCGAACATGACGTTAGATTCTTTAAATGTATGAAACCTAACTATCCTTTATCCCTTAAGCTTCTACTCAGCTCAGTAACTTGGGCTTACCTTTCGTACTACTCAGCGTTTAATCTCCAATAAAACGACAAACTTTCCATTGAAGCCGTAGCTGGCCAAGTGCGGGTAGTTCGATGGTCGTATAGTCTTGTGTCGGAGGCTCGGCTGCGGCGGCACCACTATTTCTGCCGTAAAGCAGCAGTGTGAGAACTGCTGTGTTTCGGTTTGAAGGGTGTAGTTAGGCAGTCGACACTGGACGGGAGGCATTCCAACTTAGTCCACAGGAGTAGCAACGCATCCACACACAACCTCAGTGTGGATGTCCATGGGCTGCAGAGACCACTTAACATCAGGTGGCCTGCATGATCTTTTGCTATTCCACTAATATATAAAAAAAACGCTTAAAATAATTTCTGGTAATATCGTTATTTTAAAGGATACTTTTTTAGAGAAAAGAGTAAAGAGTAAGGAAAGAAAGCAAATAGTTGTTAATTGTGTAGTTACGTATAAAGAATGAAACTTAACTACCTTTTCATCCTTACATTACCCTTAACTCATCACTCGTAAGACGTAAGAAGACCTTTGTGTCATTAGTGTTTTACCTTAAATACTTCAGCAATTTCAGCTAAATCGCTGATTCCTTCGGTTCATCGATTCCGCATTGAATAACCACGTCGTAAGAGGATTACCTCAAACTGCAATTTTACGGCTTCCACGAACTTCAATCGTTGTGGAGTTTCATCTCTTATTTCTTTGTCGGAGGTAAATGAAGTGACCATCGAGGGTGACGTCACTTTTACGGGAAGTCTAATTTACCGTTTGAAACATGAAGCAAATTCCATTTACTAGCGGAACTGCCAAAGCTATTTCCTGAGTAGTATGTATATAGTAGTATATTTCCTTGCAAGATGTCGTCTTTGGATTAATTATCAAAGCGTTCTAACGTCGATTGAACCTGTTTGTATCTTGTCGTCAACTACTTTATATAACTTTCAAAAAGTTTCATGTTAATTAATTTAGTTCTAAAACGTTGTTCGTTATAGATTTTTCTCCATTAATAATAAGTAATTCTCAACAGCTGCTTCGACATTTCGATTCAAGAATTTGTTCTTTTTTATGGTATCGGAATAGCAAAAAAGCGTGCAGGCCACCTGATGTATTTAATATCTACTGCAGTTCATTAACATCCACTATAAACGTCAACTAGGAAGTCCTATCTGAGGTCCTATGGTGATGGCTTGCCACGCCTGAACACTAACTTGGAATGCCTCCTGTCTAATATCTTCTGTAGCACAGCAGTTCTCACACTGCTGATTCAAGGTATCGGTGTTCCCGCCGCAGACGAGCTTTCGACATACGACTATCACCATTTAATCTACTCTTAGAAACATGATTATAATATTTTTGAATATGCTATATAATATATAAATCTGAAAGATTTCCTATTTCAAATATCTACTTTTGAAATGTTTCTCTTTTTGTTACCGTGTCCTCTTTCGGTTATGGTCGTAGACCCTCGAAATGTAATCATGTGGTTTTTGGGTCTTGCTCAGTCTGCTTTTAAATGTACCACGAAATTTAAGAAGCAGTGGAAAATAAAATGCTTCAGTTGCCTTACATCCGGCTTGAACATTCAACCATTAGAAGATAATGTATGCAGGATCCTGACCGCAACGCGGGCACAGCAAACAAAATGTGATTCAGTCACAAATGTAAGAAGGTAACTTCCCCGAACCAATGTATTTAAATATTTTGCGAACTTTGACTTGTTTCTAAAATGAGTAGTCCGATAAGGTTTTGTTACTTTTTTATGGTATTCCGTCCTGTCCGTACGTCCGTAGGTTAAAGCCGGAGGTTAGACGGAGGTCGTCAGAGTCTATAGTCACGGGATGTGTCTTTTACGAATCGCTATACATCATTAAAAATAAGTTAGGGATGATACTGCGGTGAGTGAAGGATGAATAAAATCAGCTGCATATGAAATAAATAAATAACGTTGCACACTCATAGCCCCACAGTAGGATTGAACCTGTATCGTCGGCGCACGAACACCCAGAGCAGGTACAGAAATCTAAATTCATCATTCAAATGTCTGCTCCGCTGAGAATCGAACCCAGGACCCTCCGAACGGGAGACCGCACGATGACCACGACGCCATAAGGGTTGTCAAATATTCATACATATATATGTATAAGCGTGTTGGACATCGTTAGAAAGGTCTTTACATATTTATATTTCAGTAAATAGTTGATGAGACATGCTTCTAATATCGTAAAAAGTGTGTACCTTTCAAAGTATGATGTCATAAAATAATGAAGTTAGTAGAACTTAAGATTTTCCGATTAAAATTGACTTAAATTATAAATTGTGTCGTTTTTGTGATATGCGATGTACTTAACATGTGGAACCCATCCGCAATTGGCATGGTGGACTATGGTCTAAACACTCATTTCTGAGAGGAGACCCGTGCCCATCAGTAGGCCAACAATGGGTTGACGATGAGGTAGAGCAGTGATGCCACCGCGAGCCCTCGACATAAGGCTGCACCACAACACCAACACCATCATATTTTGTTACACTTTGGTACCGTTCGAGAGATCGCTGCAAATAAATAAAGTATGCAAAACGCAATGAAGGAACACGAAACAAACAAGATGTGATCCGCTCACGAATGTAAAAAAGGTTACCTTTCCCGTTCCAAACCCATATATTCAAATACTTCGACTAGAATCACAATTGATAAATGCGATACATTTCTATTTGTTTGTTACTTTATGTTGTTTTTTTCATTAAACGCTTTTTACAGTTATACTTCCGTTGGCGGGTTATGATTAGAAGGTGGTTTTGTGTTCATGTGTACTCGTGCATCTTTATGTGTTTGTGTGTGTATGCGTGTCTGTGAGAGAGAGCGTGGGTTTTTGTGAGTTTTTTTTTTAATAGAATAGCATGCAGGCCACCTTATGTTAAGTGGTCACAGCAGCCAATAGACATCCACATCATACCTCAACTAGGACGAAAATCCTATCTGAGGTCGTATGCGTTGCTATTCATTACGACTAAGTTGGAATGCCTCTTGTCCAGTGTCTTCTGCCTAACCACACCCTTCAAACCGAAACACAGCAGTTCTCACAGTGCTGCTTTACGGTAGAAATGCGTGGTAGAAGACGAACCTTTGACATAAGACTTTACTACCATAGTGAGTGAATGAGTGTATTTTTTACGATGCGCACACAGATAAAAAAAAAAACAGATTATACATTTGTCACAATATACATATAAATATCCCAAGGGCTCCTGTACTAAAATGCAGACCTGTGTTACTTGGTCGACAATTGAAATGGACAGTAGGTCCTTGTACAAATCGAACAACTACATATACATTATGCATTACTTCCATCTACTAAGGTTTCAAAGAGAAAATGTATGACAATTACGGTCTCAAACAACTTTAGTTTTCTGTTCGTTGTTTGTAGAGTGTCACATGATAAAAATTCTTGGACCAACCAATCGCTCTTCGATGAGTATGGATGTTATCCAAAACTTTCGATAAAGATAAACTTAGTCATTACGAAGCTTATGTGTTTAGGCTATAAGAAATAAATTTAGTTAGCGCCTCCGTTAAATGCTTTGTGATACATTAGCCCAGGTTTATAGCGAAATCTTAAATCGAAATCTCGGTGTAGCTAAATCTAGGATTAATATTCACAGACAAGTCTAACTCTTACCTAATATGTTGATACATTATTGGTATTAAACCTATTAGAATAAAACTGTGATGAAATACGAAATTCTCGTAATTTACTCTGTAGTGGGTTGTTGAAATGTTCGCTTGTTTACGAAAGGTATTATTAAATTTTCAACTATTTCATCCAATTTGTTTGTTTTTAGAACTGAGAGGCGAGAGTAAAATAAATGAGATAATTATATAAACTGAATTTTCCATTATACATAGAATTAAATAGTATTGGTGCTACACTTACCTGGAGCATCATTTTTCAAGGAACGATACATTCAGCCAAAACCGCGTCCTAAATGCTATATCATTGCACCTTTGGCAGTTATCCACAGAGGGATTAAGGATGTCCTCATATTTTATGACTCTTACTATGGGTTTCAAGGAGAGAAGCTGTTTCTTTGTTATACGTATGAATTTTCTATAGATTAAAAGGAAATCAAACAATCACAGAGGTGATGTTAAGTCGTCACTGCAGGACATAAGTCTATGTAATAAGTCTTCCTATTTCAATGTCTGCCTAATCATACACAAAAGATTAAAAAACAGCAGTGCAAGCGACTGTTATACTCGTAGATGCAGCGATGGTTTCAGGAGGCGAACATTCCTATACCACCATACATTTTCATACACTACTCTGACGACCCGTATGGCGCTGTGGACCACATGCGGTCTGCTATTCGGTGGGTCCTGGGTTCGATTCCTAGCGGGGCATAAATTTGAATGATGAATTTAGATTTTACTAAACCTAAGCAACGAGGCAGACGGGCCACCTGATGGTAAGTGATCACCGTCGCCTATAGACACGAGTAACATCAGAAGAGTCGCCAATGCGTTGCTGGTTTTTAAGGAGAGCTCTTTTAGCGCCTTTTTTGAATTTTAACTTTAATGGATATTTGAATGTTACACCGCATTTCTCGATCTCTCTACCGATGGTTATTCGTTTTTCAATATTATCTTCAATGTCCCGTACATATCGTTTATGTACATGGCTTCGTTTATTTATTTATTTTTTGTTATTTAATCAATTATTTATTGACCAAAAAAATATACATAACACAAGAAATTAAAGAATTTACAATGAACGAAATATTTAAGTGTTTCAACAAGTGGCTACACCAGGATAAACCCATGTTGTAGCCACTAGTGTCGCGCCCTCAGTACATATTACATTTCAGTAGAGAATTTCTAATATTAAACACCATACACTAATTAACAATATCGTGGATCTTAACGAACGTCCAACGTTCGATTTCCGATCAACTAGAAATGAAGCGAGGTCGTGTAATAATAGTGACCTATAAACTTAATGCCTTCGTTTGGCATTTCGATCACGTAGAGCTAGAAAATTCCGCTTCAGGATCTCGCAGCGTGAAGGCTAAATACCTTCCATGTGCATACAAAATACAAGTAATTAGGTAGTTTAGTATTTCACATCCTTAAAAATAATCTGATGTTAAATTGTCAATGCAGCCCATGGATATCCACATCAAATCTCAATCTCATCCACATCAAATGCGTTGCTACTCCCGAGGACTAAGATGGAATGCCCATTAGGTGTATTCAGCCTAACCACACCCTTCCAACCGAAACACAGTAGCCTGGACTGCTATTATTACATCAGAAATAAGTGCAACGGTGGTGCCGTCGCAGACGAGCCTTCAATATTTAACTCTACTACCATCGAGGCTCGTCAATAAACCTAAGGCTGTTGATCATCCGTACAACTGATCTTTAGTTTCCGGTCACCTGAGGCGATAAAACTTCCGCCCCAGCTCCTAATGATCAAGAGAAGGACGTTCTCTTCCGCCCTCGGGATTATCACGCTTCAACACACGTCGAGATGTTACGATTGGAATCACAGCCCTAGCATTGTTTTGCCTACGAATCGTCAATTGGATATAAGCGTTAAATTTTCCACTATACAACACTTTGAATTAATCTGTGATGATACAACATCAACAACGGACCACCATTTAATAAGAAACGATAGTTAAATTTCAAAAAATTGCTGTTACAAAAAAAAGGCTTTGTGATTTTCTAATAGAATTTTCGTTATTTTCCGAAGATTTATCAGTAATTCCGTTATAATTGAATAGGCACTGAAATCTCTGCTTTATAAACAAGTTCCCGAGGGAACCCTCTTGAAGAGATTATGGCTGAATCTTGTATAAACAAGAGAGGTTTAAGCGGCAAATTAAATTACGAAATGGATTGAAATATTGTCATTGAGACGGCACTGTATACACTAACGAAGACTAACCTATACACTATCTTAAAGTTTCGTTTACGCGAAATAAATTATTTTATTATTAATACTATTTTTACAAAAATTTACAAGAGTTCACATTTCTTATTCATGATCAATTTAATTCATACATTGTTTGAATGCTTCCTGTCCAGTATCTTCTGCTAACTACACCCTTCAAACCGAAACACAGCATTTCTTACACTGCTGCGTTACGACAGAAATAGGTGCAGCGGTGCCGCCGCACACGAACCTTCGACATAAGACTCTACCATAATCAAAATACATTCTCTATCAACACCACCGCGTTTTTAATCAGTCTCACAACTTGTATGAAAGTATGTTATAGTATATTAGTTTCATACGGAAATTATAGTCATCATCATAACCCATTACTGTCTCTCTATTGCCTCTCCACCGTAACCCTACTCATCTATAACCCTCTCATCTCATCCGTGCCCAGCAGCAGGATAATAAAGATGATTTACGAATTTTATTTTTGTTTCAAAAATGCATAATTACTACGAATTTAAATGATATCGTTATTAAGTTGGTTTAATAAATCCTCCGCTTAAAATAGATGACGATAAAAATGATGGTCGTAGTCTTATGTCGAAGGCTCGCTTGCGGCGCCACCACCGCTGCACCTATTTCTACTGTAAAGCAGCAGTGTGAGAACTGCTGTGTTTTGGTTTGAAAGGTATGGTTAGGCAGAAAACACTGGAGTTGAGGTAGAATGTGGATGCCCATGGGCTGCAGTGACCACTTAATATCAGGTAGCCTGCATGATCGTTTGTTACTTCGTAAATAAAAGAAATAAAAAAAAGACAGAGCCCTATTAAATACCTATAAAGTGTCGATCACAAACCCAAGAACCCACTCGTGACCGTTTTAACCGGAATTTCCCCAAATGGCTCTTAATCCCGCTGTTCTCATTATGCGTGGTTACACGTCAGATTAAGCCCTTCTATTCATGAAAACACTGCCCGTGCTTATACCCTCCCACTTTTTAAAATATTTCCTGATAATAATAATAATAAATGCAAAATTGGTGAGGATACATGGAAATTTATAATATTGTAGGCGAGACACAAGTCGTAGCAATCGAAACATGAGATCACTCCATATCGCCTGATTTATGTCGTCATATCGAACAGTTAAGTGGTCACTGCAGCCCATGGACATCCACATCAAACCTCAACTAGGACGGAAGTTTTATCTGAACTTGTATGTTGATGGAGGAGGTTGATGAGTTGCTTCTCCTGAGGACTAAGTCGGAATGCCTCCTGTCAGGTATCTTCTGCCTAACCACACCCTTCAAACCGAAACTCAGCAGTTTTTAACGGCACTGTGGTACCACCGTAGGCGTGTTTTCGACATAAGACTCTACCACCACCAACTTGTAAGAAAAGATAAGACTGAACAAAATACCAAATGGGTACTAATGCGCGGCGTCTATTCTCGTTGACACTGTACATTGAAGAGGTAAACTGTGCTAGATTTTTCTATTTACCTAGAACCTTATTCTTATTATTTACCTAGGTACCTTCGAGATAATATCCCGCCAGTTCCCCAGTTGAAATAACAGAAGATATTAATTTTTCGTAATACGTACCTGTACCTAAGTTTGACGTCACAAACAGTGACGTCAGCAGTTACAACCTAGTAGCGATAACGATCGATGTCCATGAACTACGGTAACATCTGGTAACCTTGTTGTTCGATTTTTTTCATCATCATCATCATCACCAACTCATTACCATCCCACTACTGGGTACGGGTCTCTTCTCAGAGATGAGAGGGCTAAAGTCCTTCACGCTGACCTAGGACGGATTGACAGACTTCACTAGCTTTTGAAACATTATGGAGACCTTTTTGATATGCAGGTTTCCTCACGCCTCATTTCTTATCCATACATAATTTAGAAACATTATAGGGACTCGAATCCCGACCCAGATACAGGAAGGTCCACATTCTTAACCACTAAACTGCTAACACTACATTACTAGCTGTACTGACCATTCGTTTTCATTAATATATAAAAATGCTACTTTAAGAATCGAATAACATAACAGTAGGTACTTTATGCCATGGGTAATGTCTAGGTCAAACTCATAACGCCATCTACGGTCAGGGACGCATTCCTCTCTCTCGCAAGGATAATGTCATGTTGTTCCTTGACACGTTTTGTTATGGAAAAAGACGGGACAATAGAAACGAGTTGATTAAAATTTTATTCCTAAGTTCTAGGACAAAATCGTAATACAAATTTAATGCATTACATTATAATTTACTGCGCACACCATAATAGATTAGTTATAACCTGAAATTAAATAACGTATCACTTAATAAAAACGTTTAAATAAATAGCCCCACATTAGGATTAAACTTGCATCGTGGGTGCATGGACCCAGATCAGGTACAGAAATCTAAATTCATCATTCAAATTTGTGCTCTCCTGGGAATCGAACCCAGGACCTTCCGAACGACAGACCGCACCTCGCATTGGGATTCAGTCTTATTTCGGTCCATGACCTGCAGTGGCTACTTAACATCAGGTGGCCAACATGCTATTTTACTTCTAATTCTTGACGACACGTATGGCGCCGATCAACATGCGGTCTGATGTTCGGAGGGTCCAATGGGTTCGATTAGGAGCAGAAATTAAGATTTCTATACCGGTTCTGCGTGTTTGTGTGTTCATGTCTGTGTGTTTCCATAGTACCCATACAGGGAATCCTGCTGTGGGGCTGTGAGTGTGAAATGTTATTTATTTATTTAATGAAATGAGTGACAATAGCTCAAATTAAAGTAATACGAACTCTGGTACCGAGATTGAATATCCACTGATTATTATTTGCTTGTATATATACGAGTTATGTTAACAATAAATATAAATTTTGAACCGAAACTAACATTAAGTTATTTTTTTCGAAAAATTATCTTGCATGTTTTAGGTCCGTCTTATTGTCCGGTGCGTCTGATAGTCCGAAATGTACGATACCAACGATTTTTTTTGTTTGTCATGATCAGGAGATTATTTTGAGATCACTTTACTTATGGAAATCACCAACTTCAGATGGGTTTATGCCCTTAAATTCTTATAACATTCGTATTATTCTTATTAAAAATTGTTAAAAAAAAATTGGACTGCAAATACGCATTTCTAATTGTCCACTTTTAATTCAAGTATGTATTATGTTTACAGAGAAGAACTTAAGGAGAAGTATGAAGACAAAATATCCAAAGAACTATCAGGACCTACATATGAAATCCTTTCGAAAATAATGAAAGTTATCATCAACAGAAGGGTAATAGGACCGGGTGACTTTAAAGGGTGAGTAATTGAACAACTTATATAAATAAATAGCTTGTCTTAGAACATTCGTCTTATGGCAGTCTTTTATCATGTGTAGGTAGTTAAAAAATATACATTGTTTAGGTTATACCAATGTTGGCATTATCAAGCGAAAATTTTATTTAAGGCCAGTAATGTACAATGTAATATGAAATTTGTTAGGGAGTGGTAGATAATCTTGCATGTCTATGACAAGGAGTCGCTGTACCACATGGTTCTCTATATCCAACCTAGAATAACAGTGAGGTGAGGATGGAAGGAAGAATGAATGGATGGTGTGGATATTTGTGAAACACAAAACTTTCAAGCTTTTTAAAATTAATATAGGCATAGTTTGAACCCTTCAAAAGGCTAGGTTTGAACACGATTAATGGAACAGAACTTGGGCTGTTCTCTGTAATATGGACGGGCATAAAGGAAGGTGTGTGTGGCAGGAAATTTTGTTATAGGTTTTATTTATTTTATTCAAACGGAATAGCAAACGAGCATGCAGGCTACCTGATGTTAAGTGCTCACTGCAGCACATGGACTACCGGCATAGTTAAGCTTTGCCACTCCTGAGGACTAAGAAAAAAAAGTTGGAACAGCACCCTTCAAATTGAAACACAGCAGTTCTCACACTAAGGCTTTACGGCAAATATATGAGCTGCGGTGGTACCGCCGCAGGCTCTATAGAGTTATATATATACCCTGACACTGTCTGACATCTGTCTAAGGCTTCCTTATCTTTAGCAGCTAAGCGGTGCTAAAGTCGAACTGCTGCAGTGAAT
>DWKW01002328.1:0-11183 GCA_018250115.1 Doberes anticus
TATGTGGATGTCCATGGGCTGCAGTGACCACTTAACATCAGGTGGCCTGCATACTCGTTTGCTATTCTTTTAAGATATAAAAAAAAAAAAAAAAAAACACTATAAATCAGCACTGAAAGAAATCGACATCAGCTAAAAGAAAGAAAGACATAGTTTATTTCGCATAGCGCACAACAGAATTTATTTATAACTGTTTATAAATTGCTAGGTGAAAACGATAGCACTCAGCGTACTAATTGCATAGTCATTAACTTTTATTTTTATACATAAACAGAATAATAAACGATCATGCAGCCCGCGTGATGTTAAATGGCCACTGCAGCCCAAAGACATGCACATCAAACCTCAACTAGGACGGAAGTCCTATCTGAGGTTGTACTCGTATATGGATGCGTTGCTACTTATGAGGATTAGGTTGGAATGCCTCCTAACACCCTTCAAACCGAAACATAGCAGTTCTCACACTTCTGGTTTACAGTAGAAATAGGAGCCACGGTGGTGCCGCAGCAGGCGAGCATTTGACATCGACTCTACCAACATCAGATGTTAACGTTAACTATTCGTTTATAGTTACAGCCTAAGTGAGTAATAGCTTAGTGGTTAAGCACCTCGACCCCGCTACGTTGGGCTGAGATTCAAATCCCGGCACACACCTCTATTTCTCGAAATGATGTCTGTTCAAGATTTTTGAAATTATGTGCGTATTGTTAATTAATAATCACTCGCTTTAACGATGAGGGAAAACATCGTGAGGAAACCTGCGTGCCTGAGAGTTCACCATAACGTTCTCAAAGGCATGTGAAGTCCGCCAATCTGCACTTGGCTAGCGTGGTGGACTACGGCCTAAACTCTCTCATCTCTGAAAGAAGACCCGTGCCCAGCAGTGGGACGATAATAGGTTGATGATGATGATTCGTTTATAGTAAATAAATACATTTTCATTTCATTTGACTGTGACCTCCTGGTATTTGATAACTTTACCAAATTTACGTATTACATTACAAAGCAATTATCGTATAGAAAGCTATACGGTGAAAGAAACCGTTGTAAAAAAACATATATCATTGAATGCAAATTGTATCAGTGTTGTCAATAGCCTTTGAAGTTCGTCATTCCTGATTTGATGCGCGTATTGAACTGTTGCCGAGGGCTTTCTCATCTGTTAGAGATGGCCTGTGTGATGACATATCTATACTAATGTATATATGTAAGCCAAAATACTACTGGATGACTGGCTCATCGCGAAATCTAAAAAGCTACGTGACCGATTGACTAGGCAAGTTGGTAGTAGGGTGTGGCGAAAGGGCCGAATTATATGGGTATAATGATATTAAGTATGAAATTCGGTATTTAGGTGGTCAATATAAAAAAATGGACCTTAATATTATTTTGTCGACAGCGATGGATTAAGTGAGATAATAGTAATTTTATTTTGTTTCATATATTTTTACACTTTGAAGGTTATTAAAACCTGGAGGTACACCTAGTTCTAGTGTAATAATTACAATAAACTTACGATTAATTGTATGCTCGTGATTTATGACAATGCTCGTTCTTCATGTGGGCTATGTAGAATTCTTTAACGTAGCCTTTAAGCCTTTAAAAGCGCAAAATATATACGCTACAAAGTTATTAGAACAATTTCATGTGAAATTTCTCTGATACTGCACTAGATTAGATTGTTCTACTGCTTTACGTCAGAAATTATGCCCAAAGAAAAGTTAGAGGTACGACAGGCTTAAAATTGAATAAAAACCAAAATATTCAAAACGATTAAAGCGTGCATGAATGAAAATGTCCGGTTATTTCCGTGGCGCCGAGGCAGCGTAAGCACGAACCGAGTACCGATTAATAGAGGCTTACTCTATTGATTTTGTATTATCGTAAGCTGATAGAACTTACCGATATTAGACTGCAGATGCTGTTTATTTATTCAAATTGCTCTCTACGGCTTAGTGTTACGGTATAGAGGAACATACATAGTTTATGCTACTGATAATAACTGCTACAGCGTTGACTGTTGTGTGGTAGCAAGGTTTTTGTGTTTAAAATAATGTATTTTATCCTTAATTTATAATTATATCATAAATACCGTTTCTCAACGCTCCACACTATGGGCCTGTATTATAGGTGCCATGGACATGCACAGACCCCAGAACATAAATATTTAGATCAAGAACAGTAATAAAAATTCTTCATTTAGATTTCTGCCCGTCTGGGAATCAAACCCAGAACCCTCCGAACGGCATATTGGCGCAGCGATCACTATCCCATGAGAGTCGTTTTTACTGGTGAGGTATTGTATGTTGTTTTGTAACCTCCCGCAGAAAACCTTAGCTTTTCCGAAATAAAAAGTGTGTCATATGATCCTACTTGTTTTCGAAATTTCACATCATGCCCATTTCAAATTCGTTCAGCTGCTATATATGAAATGTCTTCTATAATCTAGAATATCTTTACAAAGTTTGTACACATTTATAATATAATTAATAGTAACTACTTATTGCACGTAGAGTGTTTAACCAAACTTTAACCGAAAGATTTTCCACGGACACATTTCACGACTAACTGAATGTAATATAAAATAAACACCAACAAAATATAAATACGCTAGAAGTAGCTTAAAAATAAAAGAAAGAGCGGTGCAAATGCATTTGCAACAGAAAATCTGAGAACCCCACAAAGTCTTTTAAACCCCACATGTTCCGTTCATTTCATCCGGTTTATGAAAAATTCAGTCCCTTTTCGAGTCCGTGATGCAGTTAATCAGACGTTTCCTATGTACTCCAATATTCTTGTGCAAACAGGAACTCTCAAATGAAGCCGCTGAAAAAATCCATTCCAGCTTCTTTACCAAAAAATAACGGAAATACAATATTGGTTTTTACTTGATCAACAATACCAACGTAATTATTACGGAAGTACAGTCACGAGCATAAATATAGTACTTGCGCATATAGAAAGCAATATATTTACGCCAGGAAAGAATTTAATAATTTGCAACTTAAAAGTTATTAGTAAGTTATTGTATACCAAGCATAAAATCGTAATCCTGACGAAACGCCAGCATCAGCTAGTACAGATCAATGATGGCAAAGTTTTATCTCAAAAGCCCACGTGCGACGGAACCATCCGAACACCTATTTGTGCGCACGTTATTACATATTTCTGCTAGTAGGTACTTGGTGGTGGTAAAGTCTTATGTCGAAGGCTCGTCGACGTACGTACGAAATCAGTTCTGTTTTCAGTTCAGGACTTCTGTTCGAGTTGAGGTTTGATGTCGATATCCATGTTCTGCAGTGACTACTTAACATCAGGTGGCGTGCATTTTCGTTTGCTATTCTATTCATATACTTATATTTATAAAAATTTCATTGCTGTGTTTCAGTTTAAACACTAGTAAGATGCGCTTTAACTTAGTCCTGACGAGTAACAAAGGCTTAAGACCACGAGTACAAGATCAATCCTATTTGAAGTTGGTTATCTGTGTGTACTGAACTTTAGTTAACCTGCTCATTCACTTCTCCTTAATTATAAAATGAAAAATAATTATAAAATTACTTACCTATATCTGTACAAAGTACATGGAACGTGAGGATGGAAAACGCAAAACCTGTATTTCTGATTAATTGGGGCTTACAGTATCGATTTTGTATTATCTGGCAGCGTATAAAAGTTGTTTGTTTGATATTGCCGACTTTTTTCATCGGAAGCGGAAGTTTAACATTTACTTTTGTACATTACATGTCTACCTTGATCTAATAATTGATTTGCTCTTAAATACCTTATAATACTTTTGAGTGATAAGGTGTACTTTGATGGTAGTAGAGTCTTGCGGCGCCACCACCTCTACAGTTATTTCTGCCGTAAAGCAGCAGTGTGAGAACTGATGTGTTTCGGTTTGAAGGATGTAGTTAGGCAGACGACACTGGACGAGAGGCATTCCAACGTAGTCCTCTGGAGTAGCAACGCATTCACATACAACCTCAGGTGTGGATATCCGTTGGCTGCAAAGACCACTTAACATCAGCCTGCATGCTCGTTTGCTATTCTGCAATAAATATAAAAAAAAGAAAAAAAAACTGATGTCAACTGATCACCGCAGCTCATAGACATCCACACCAAATCACAACTAGAACTAGAACATGTACGATACGCGATGCTAGGATATAACATCATCTTATAAGCAATACTTATAATAACTCAAAAATCAAATCAATAATAATATCTGCGGTTGGTGGTTGGATTGGAGAAACAGGCCCTCTCTGGCTTGCCTTAGCCGACCAGTCTTATGAAGAGCTGTATGCACGGGTGTGGAAGTATACTGCATGTAATGGCATAATAACGATGAAACGTGTATACGTCTGAGTAGGTGCGCAATGTGATTCGGTGTTAAACATTAAGCAAGCACTACATTGAGTGCACCGGATAATAAATACATATTAATAAGCCATCGAAGCAAAGAAGCGCTCATAAAATTTTGGGTGGGTTACCGATATAATATGACTCAAATCGGTCGTTTCAATTTCTATAAACGCTTACGTTTTGTCATAACCTAGAGGTTTGGTATCTCGACCACCCGCTTCGGTGACTTGGAATAGAAAACCCGACACGCACTGAAATATATGTATTATAAATTAAGAAAGAAAGTTCCCTATAATGTACTCAAGGGAAAGTGTAGTTCGACAATACGTAATTGGCCAGCATGGTGGACTATGGTTTAAACTCTCACATCTTTGAGAGGAGACCCGTGCCCATCAGTGGGACAATAATGGGTTGATGATGATATTATATTCCATAGCATTATATTGAATAGGAAGTTATTTTGCCTGCCTAGCCAATAACAAACTCTATGTACAATGTTTACGAATGTTTAGACTCGTAATTCTCAAAATTCAACTTGAATAAATCTCATAAAGCTAGCTCCGATAAAAGGTGTCAATCAGCATTTAGTTGGCGACGATCCACGTGTTCCGTTACAAGCCGAACGAACATTAATTGGCGTGAAAATGATGCGAAAACTTCAACAAGCTCCGAAATTGATAAGTGGAAGTAATATTGATTTCGCTACCATTGATATCGAAGTAATTACCAATAGATATGGAAAATACCTTCAGAACAGTACATAAATAACAAAGTGCGTTGTTGTTGTTGATAAATATTCAAATTATTAAAGTTTGTGAAGATGTTTATTATTCAATCATGCGTTAACCGTTGAATTTGATGAAACTTGGCACACAGACGGGCCATTTATTACACATCGGTTACTTTTTTAATCTCATTATGACAACGACAGATCCGAGTTATTCACTATTTTGTTCTTACAGGCATAATAATTATGATGGTCGCAGATTCGCACTTGGCCAGCGTGGTTGACTATGGCCGAAACCTTCTTATTTCTGAGAGGAGACTCGTGCCCGTGCCCAATAGTGGAGCAATATATTGATATATATAATATATGATTATAAAAGTAATTTTTATTTTAATTTTACGTCTGAATTCACTTTTCACGATAGCTAAGACACGAACAGAAATTGTTTTTATTTCATGCGTTCATCTAATTTTATTAGTCAATGCTACCATTTGGACATCCACAACCAACCTCAAATGCGAATACCAAAATTACCATCTGCGATCGTACATGGGTACGTTGCTACTCCTGAATACTCACTCCTGACTTCCGTTCTGTGTATTCTGCGTAACCAAACCCTTGGATTTTAATGTAGACTTTCTTAAACAAACGAACAGGTTTATTTACTTAACTCTTCAAATCATAATTCTATGTAACTTCGGAACGTTATAGAGCTGTCTATCTGTTTTCATCGACGTCTGACAGGCGTGGAATCGAAGAGAACGAGGTGAAATTGACGTGAAAGCGAAAATTTAGCTAATACAAATGTTAAAGTATGATTGTTATAAATTTGAAAAAAAGTAATCTTGCGGAAGGTGTGTTATGCGGAAGGGTTGAATGTCAATCCACAGCCGGACTTTCGAAGTCAACCGTAACGCCTCCGGCACCTCCCACCAACATAAGAAGCGACTCATTAAGGAGGTCAATACTCGGGTAAAATAACTTCGTAATGAGAGCAGTCGCCGTCTCTTACCTATGAGAGTGGAGTGGTCCATGGCCTTATAGACACGTATTTAGTAAATTGATGTAATACTTTTAGTTTCCCACTGCTTGGCTCGTCTCTTCTCGAAACTGGGAGATTCCAGGAATACATTCCAGCACGCTGCGTGATGGCATATCAATGGCACCGCCATTTTCTGCCGTTACGTATGAGTAAAGTTCAAATTTGGTTCTCAAGAGTAGCAACGCATCTCAGTACAACCTACGGTAGGTTTTTATGTAATAATAAGAACTTGTAAACCCATCCGTCAGATTTAATCACTTATAACGCCTCCGAAAGTTTTAGAATCTTTTGTGTATCGATAACTACAACGACGTACTGCTGATCATATAATGCGTGTTGCTGGAGATACGAGTAAGTAACCTCCCCGGCTGTCGAATTTCTTTTAAATCCTCCATAAGGGCCACGACAGGGTTTAACGACTGTGACCTGTCGATTACCATTGGTCGGCTCCCGTCCACTGGCGAACCCATCAGTATTTTGCAGCACAGCAGCAATTCGTTCCAAAATTATAAACCATCTAGAATTTTGCACTGAAATTGATTAATCAAGTAAAACCCGAGCTAAACCCCGTCACACGTAGCAAAGCTAACAAATTCACATTCGTGTTTTACTGCCCATAAAAAATAACACCGTATATTTTACGCCGTTTCGGAAAATTTAGCCATTTTATTTTTTCCCCTTTTCGTTGATTTCGGTTTAATGCCCGACTTAAGGGTCTTGTTATAATGAAAAATAGAAAGCTAAGCGAAGAACCACGTAATAGCGATACAATTGCCTGCCAATGCAGTACAACACCCTTATGAAGCTCATTTCGACGTTTGAACACAAGTGACGATAAGGTGCTTCTCGCTATAATATCGTACATCGCCGGAGACTTACCCTTTCGCGGTGAAACTTATATTATTATGTAACTCGGACTCAGCCCTGTAATTGTGCGTGGTTTATTATACCTATTACGTCGATTAATGTGGATCGTGTTTTGAGATGAAAGACCCCAATTTCTAGCTGCGACACGTGTTCATTAAGCTAATTATTGAATTAAGTGATGTAACTGAAGACTGTCATTTATTTATGGTTCTTTAATATAAATACTACTCTTTGTTACTGAAATGCGAGTTTGAAACACTTTTCATACAGGTTTAGTTCACCATTCTGCTGTAAACAACGCGGCACGGTGTATGATCGCCTTAGAGCTTTACCCTTTTATTCACTACGTATGCAGAGAGAACGATGATTTCAATGTATCGACGAATATCTATAGATCTATCTATCACTAAATGACATGTCATGTAAAACTTGTTTTTGAAACAAAAATAGCAAATCATACAAAGTGTGCTAGGTTCAACGGTTTTTACAAGTCCAGTTTTTTCTTATAAACCTTTTTTGAAAATAAGCATTGAATCAAATACCTAACTTATTTTTACCGCTTCAGACAAAAAGCAGGACGCTACGTTATAATATTAAGAGTGTTGTAGGCAGCATGCACTGGACAGGAGGGATTCAAATTTAATCCTCGGGAATAGCGGCGCATCCGGGTACGTTCGTACGTGAAAGTCCATGTGCCGCCGTGGCGACTAAATATCAGGTGGTGGTAGATGCTATGATGGTGGTAGAGTCTTATGTCGAAGGCTTACCTACGGCGGCACCACTGCTGCACCTATTTCTGCCGTAAAGCAGCAGTGTGAGAACTGCTGTGTTTTGGTTTGAAGGGTGTGGTTAGCGAGAAGACATCGGAGAAGAACCATTCTAACTTAGTAATTAAGAGTAGCAACGCATCCACATACAATCTCAGATAGGACTTTCTTCCTAGTTGAGGTTTGATGTGGATGTCCATGGGCTGTAGTGACCTCTTAGCATCAGGTGGCCTGCATGCTCGTTTCCTATTCTATTAACATAAAAACAAAAAAATGTGACCTACATGCTCGTCGGTATCTTTTATGTAAAGAAACCACGGGTTTGAGAAAATTATAAATACCACTCAGGAATGCGATTTGTCCCCTTTTTTCCGTTATTAATTATCGCAATAACACACAATCACACTGTGTTTCTAATATACAAATAACTCCGAACAAAAAACTGCGGGTTATGATTTGCACTCTGACAAATCGAAATTCGAAATTGATCCAACGGTCCTGGAACTGCTCAATATTTTTGATTTAAATTATGTTAACAAAAACATCGACGTACTTTTTTTTGTAATTCTATTTGAACATTTACGTCTATTAATAAAACCATTGACTAAGATTTAACATTAGAATTTAAATATTAGAATCGATTTAAGAATAACCATTTAATAAACGTTCCGTTTTTTTCCTTATGTACGAAACTTTATGAATAATAAATGCCAAAACGGAGTTTGTAGCTGTAGTGTGAGGGGAAACTTGTATAAAATAACGAAAGCAACTTACGCATCGTTATGTCGTACCTGAAAGCACAGTGGGGAGCCATTTGCGCCGTTTTGCGCACAATATCGGACCTTAATCACTCACGCGATCTCTAATATCATGGGTTGATGTAATGGGAACAAATGAGCCACGTGTTGTAATGGCACAGATGTTAATACAATTCTAAAAGCTATTAGTGATTTTACCTACGTTTGAGAGATTCTTTGTTTAGGGTTCCCTAGCCAAATGGGAAAAATGGAACCCTATTGATTTCCTGTTCGTCTGTCCGTCCGTTTAACAAAACCATTTTACTCGGAGGCTATTGGTACTATATAGATGAATAGACGATATTGGATAACATGTTTTTTTGTAATTATTATGCAATTGGACAAAACTAGATTTAAGCAATTTAATTGATGTATTTTTAATACGTACATAAGGATAGTTTTAATTCGCACCCTGCTACAAGACAAGGCGGCAAAAACTAGTTAATAGTAAACAAACCTACTTCTACTGATTACTTACGAGATACGGTTTTATCAAGAGAACACGGCAGTTTAATTTGCGTATCCAAACTGTAGTTGCGAAACATCCCGCGGCGCTGTTCTAATCTCGACAACTACATAGAACTGTTGCAATGAAATTTTACTGTGAAAATACTATTCTATTCTATTATATTACTATTCTATTATAGCCAATAAATAAGATCTATGAAACATGTTATTGCTTTGTCAAAGTATAAATTACAAAAAAGAGGACGCGTCATAGCTTATAATAGAATTATTATGATTTTTTAATGGATGATGTGAACAATTTATTCCCTATTTGACACCCTGAAAAGATGAATTTTAAAATTGCAGTTGTTTCTTGGATAATTTGTTACATTTTGTAAAAACTACCATTACAATCAGTTCAAGTGTTTCCATTATTATAAAGAACAGACAGACAGGCATTTTTCTTTAAATTTTTCGGTTTTCTTGTCGTCTAAATTAGTTCACAATAATATGACCCGGTACATAAGGACGGCCCTTATGGCACAGTGTTGTATGTAACATGCAGGTGTGCCGTTGTGCTGGCCGGTGTGCCGTTTGAAGACTTCTGGGTTCGATTCCCAATGCAGCAGAAACCTGAATGTTGAATTTATTACTGTTTTTTGGTGGGTGTGTTTGTGTTCTTTCTTTTATGTATGTCTATGGCACCAACGCCAACAACATCTATGAATGTAAAATGTGAAGAACGCTTCAACTTATAATATTAACGAATAATGCCAAGTAAATAGGTTATTGTACGACGTTAGAAAATTCCTATATTACAGTTAGGTTATGCGGACTTTCATCTTGTCCTCGGTCCGAAGCTCAATATAAAAGTAAGCGCCGTAGTAATAAATATCAGAGGTAATTAATCAAAGGTATAATAGCAACGCCTGATTTATGGCTGCGAGTTGGCGCCTCTGATGGTTTTGTGTAAGGAAGACAGAGCTTTGTTTACTGTATGCGGAACGAAACAGTGTTCATTTTGTTTGAAGAATATGTAAATATTTATATGAGAGCTATTAGGTACCTTAGGGCGCATCGCACATTTTGTGTCAAGTCCTTCTACGATGTCATCTGTCCGATGAGCATTGTTATCGTTTGATGTGGGTGTCCACGTGCTATCAGTGCAGTCGTGACCTGACGTGCAGTCACCTTTTAATATCAAGTGGCCTGCTTACTATTTAGTTATCTGTTAATATTGCACGTAGTATCGCGTGATAATATATATAGTAAGAATAATTACTCATACAAGAATTTCTCCCGAGAAGATGAGAAGAGTAAACGGTACCAGTAACGTAGAGCTATTCGGAAAGTCATTGTTCTAATTTCGCAGCTTATCTGAAATGTACGTTCCGTTATTGTAACGTTAGCAAACGAATTTTGGGGCTAGCAATTTGTTGATGGTAGTGTTACCGTCTAAGGCTCACCAGCGGTAAAGCGGTTAAGCATAATGTAGAATGTGTCGAACACCAAGTTTTCCAACTTAGGCTTCAGGAGTAGCAATGCCTACACATACAACCTGAAATACGGCAGCAGTGACCACCAAACTTCGGACGGCATGCATTCTCGTTTACTACTCCTTCAATAAAAAAGAGCATGACAATACTTCTGCTTCTCATTGAAATACTTATTCTGGTACCTGACAGTGACCTGCCGGTTAGTAACATACCGGTGGTACGCTTATAGGCCACCATATTAGCCAAGTGCTTAGCTACATTGTACTTTTGACAATGACGCTACCCAAGTGCAAATTAGCGAGCTTCACGTGTATTTCAAAACATTATGAAAAAGTTGTAGCCAGTATTAAACACGATGTCTTCTTCCACTGTTTTAACCATGACGCAACTGATGCCTTAGAACGTTCAGCATGTATTATTTATTTAATAAGTTTAATCATGTGCGTATTTGAACGTCGATCTACCAAAGCGGGAGGCAAAGATTCTAAACCATGGGATTAATTAATATATGTATGTACATACATCGCAATAAAATTAGTGCAAGTACATAATAATTATTATTATTATTTTATATTAAAAGAATAGCAAACGAGCATGTAGGCCACCTGATGTTAAGTGGTCACTGCAGCCCTTGGACATCCACATAAAACCTCAACTAGGACGAAACTCCTATCT
>DWKW01002329.1:0-11182 GCA_018250115.1 Doberes anticus
ATTTCTGCCGTAAAGCAGCAGTGTGAAAACTGGTGTGTTTCGGTTTGAAGGGTGTAGTTAGGCAGACGACACTGGACGGGAGGCGTTCCAAAATAGTCCTCAGGAGTACCCTCAAGAATTCGCTAATATCTTATAGATTTCCACAAAAAAAAAAACGGTTTTTGACAAAACAAATTTAATATATGAATACATTCATTGAAACCGTTATGTAACTGTTTTTCCGTGTATCATGCTAGACATAATTTTATTAAAATATCCACTGCTCCAGACAGCCTCATAGAAATTCTGATGTCTGACCGCTCTATCGAAGGACTGCATATTGATCTATCCGTTGACGTCCGTCTGTCTGACTTAAAAATTGAAATTCATACGAATTTAAATTTATCTATTCTACTCACAAAACAGCAGGTTGTTATACTGATTTTTTTTTTAAATTTAGGTAACTTTTTTCGTACAAATACCTATCAGAATCTTACTTTAGCCAGAAAATAACGCTTCACACACTAGGATTACCTGTGTCATAGATGCCATGGACATACACGTAATTAGAATACTAATACTAAGCACAGAAATAAAAATTCATCATTCAAATTTCCGCCCCTCGGGGAATCTAAACCAGGACTCTCCGAACGGCAGACCGATACGATAACCACTGCGCCATACGGGTCGTCAAGACTCTAAGAAAAACGCCAAACAAAGGAAATGTGACGAAACTCATCATTATTTGTAAATCGTTGTAATTGTATATAAAATTGTGGTTATGGGTAAAATAATATACAAAAAATGGCGATAAAATTAGTTCCACAGTTAAGTTGTTATTATAATAGTAACAGCGAGTAGTTGCGACACAATGCCTCCCAGCTTCGTAAAATTCAATGTTCTCATCGATATTAATAATATGTCAGCAATAAAATGAGACGTGCCCCGAGATAACAAATGACCCGTGGTCGCGACACTTAATTTTCACTAGTTTATACGTTCTACATAAGACGTCTTGTGAGGTCCGCGATTCGAACTATATCGGATAGTGTGTGGCGCCAACGGACTCGAGTAACATATTACGCCTCAAAATACTTAACGACAGACTGACATTTGATAAACAGCATCTGTTGACATCTTCATAGTGAGAGTTGAACCCAGATAAATCATTGGGAGGTCGGACGTTTCGCGATCCAACTACTCTTTTCGACGTGTCGCCCTCATGCAGTTCAGTTTCTTAACTTCCAACATCAATCTCCAATAAGTCGATCTAGAAAAAATTATATTTTTATGCGATGTAAATTATTTCATTTCATGGAATACATAAAAAAATCATTATCTTATTCTTTTAATTCGTTGAAACGCGTTCTATTAATTAGCATTCTTAAGCGTACGAAAATTAACCACCTATTTTATTATGATGAACAAACTTAGATATTTTTTCATCTTATACTTAATCACCGTATTAGTGTTTTTGCCTCTTAACTTCATAACGATTAATTAAATTTAATCTCAATTTTTCTTTATATACGAGTACTTACCATGCATTATTTGTAAGACAATGCAGCAGTTAGCTGCTAACAATAATATTAGAACGAGTGACAAAAAAAATTACTTTTGTGCGAAACACTTATCGCGTTTTGGTGTGATCAAACTAATGAGGCATGATTGATTATTTTAATCATTAATCTTGATCACAATAGTTAACCGACCGCAGTGAGAATAAGGTAAAATTCTTTCTTTTATAGCGACCAAAGATATGATTCAAATGAGAGTTTTTGCGCCCCCTGTGAATGTGAAACAAGAGATAACAACTCGGTTAATTCATTGTAACGGCTTCATAGATTAATTCAAGATTATTTACAACATCAATCAATTAATGTTCCATGAAGGTACTTTAAAAGAGATATTGGGAATACTGGAAAGAGCTACAATAAAAATTAATCTATCTTACAGTTACTCGTGAGCTTGTTAGCTTGTTAGCTGTAGTCAAGCTGTATCTCAAAATCTGCTTTATTAATACTGTTCAAACCAAAAATTATGTCCTTTTCAGGGTTGAATTTATTATCACATTAAATTCCATGAAAATTCGTTTAGTTGTTGCGTCTTTGAGTAACAAACGTGCATATTCACAAACTCATATTCAATATTAGCCAGTAGGATAGGTAGGATAGGTTTAGTGAGTGAACCGAGGTTGGGCCGAGGTTCAAATCCCGGAACGCACCTCTATTTCTCGAAATATTGTCTATTCAAAATTTTCGAAATTATATGCGTAGTAAACATGCGCACAAACGCCCAGACCAGGTACAGAAATCTAAACTCATCATTCAAATTTCGGCCCTGCTGGGAATCGAACTCAGGACCCTCCGAACGGCAGACCGCACGTTGACCACGGCGCCATACGGGTCGTCGAATAAGACAATGTGCCTCTATAGCAGATTCACAGCTCACTTTCTACTAACTACGTTTCATAATCTTTTGTTTAGGAAGTAAAATACGTAATTTTTTCTACACGATTGGCATAATTTCAATCGAGAACAGCTTTAATGACATTATCATTATTGTTAAAATAATTATAACTTCATACATACTTAGTGACGTATGTGTTGTATTCCTTTATCAAAGACGCTAACGAGCAGGTCAAGACATAAGTAAATCAGAAAAATAATTTGCTACAGATAAAGCGACAATATTTTTGTAAGTGTTTGTATAGTAGTTTAGTATGCACAAGAGATTGACATCGGATTTTAAACAATTAGGCAATCAAGGCAGAAGTAAAATGCTCTTTAAAACTGTTACTCATATAGACATACATTAATTCACGTTTCTTTACATTGGTTGAAAAGATTCGTCTTTTGAATCTTATGGTTACAATGTACTTAACCAAGTTAGACAAACTTTTTCCGGTATTCATCATAGACTGAAACGCACAATTAAGCTTTTATCGCCAAATGTTCGACGATGCATAAACGAAATGTGGTCATAAAATTAACTTCACGAACACTTTATTAGAGAAACTTTATTATGAAAGTGATATAATACGAAAATTATGATCCAGGAAATTTAAATACAAGTTGTGGTTTGAGAAACAAATCAATGTTTTGAACTAAAAATTATAAAACGAGTTCCAAAACAAAACACTATTAGCTGAATCTTTCACGAAGGGGCGCGAAGTAAAATGGAATATTCAATATTGCCCAAGTGGAAATTGTTTTCAAAATCCGTAGCAATAAAGTTACCCCTCGAAACAAAAACAAAGATGGCACTTGACTGAGTGCCGGTGGTGACTTTACGCTTCGGCTGTCACATAACGTGCGCCGCCCAGCATGGAGATAACACGCCCTTTAGGTATAAAAAGGTAACTTTACCGATTAGCCCTCTTTACATGCGTCCGAAATATTATCAACTCTCGATTATTACCAGGTTCATTTACGTAGAGCCCGTTACGCCGGCTTCCCTCTACTGGTGTAGGGGTTTTTATGCATGGAGCTGGCCAATTAGTCGTCGAATATCATGTACGGGCGGCGGCTATCGGCTAACATGGACGCATGCGGTTCCCCGTAATAGCGAGTTGCCCGCTCGTAATGTGTTTTTGGCGTGCCGCGCCCCTAGCCACGGTATCTACCCAACATTATTTAGTACCTGTATACTACCTTTTAAAACTTCGTCCATAACCCGAGATTGGCCTTTGCGTGAGCCCATTTCTATATTACGACGACGAATAATTAGCTTTATCTGATACCATTTTTACGAACGCGGTAATTTACTCGCTGCATGAAAGGCAATGTATGGGTGGTTATTTGCTTTTCGTCGATGACTTGTTTCGTGGTTATTTGCTTTGTAAGTAGTATTCGCTACTTTTATAGCTCACATCAAATCTAGAATTTATTTTCTGTTAATGATTCTTATCGCAACTAGTAACTGTAATAAATTAATTTTCAACACAGCGTAGGACACAGTCAAGTAATTTAATATCATGCTCTTTACTTTTATCCGATACATACATCTATGCACTTTAAGTTCGAAATTCTTCTTAGACATAATTCGTTGTACAGTTGACACGTGTAACTCGATCTCGGGCTCTGTAAGATTCAGTCTCCGACAAATTTTTACACAAAACTGTCAACAAGAGTTAAGAGCCGTTTTTAATTTCATAGACCGTGTGTCATCTGACTGATAAACTCGTTCAAGCGTGAGGTAAAAGTGTACATCTATTACCTCACAAACATCGCGCCGTATATTTTAATATGAGTGCCGACGTTGTCATTGGTAAATTGAAATTGTAAGTGTAACGTAATATCTCGAAGGCAGTTTTGTCGCTTTTACCTACGTCGAGTGGTCAATCTGTACTTGTATAAAGGGGATACGGTTACGTACATGTTCGTTTCTGTTTCATTTATGTTAAATGAACTAACAAAGTACAAAAAAACAAATTTTGTCTACGCCATTTTTTACAAGGACTTGAATGTACGATTTCATTACTATAATATTATATTTGAAATATATCTGTGTACTCTAAATAGTCTTTCGCGACATTTTGAACTCGCACTGTTTATTTATAAGCTGTTGCCCGCGACTTCGTTCGCGTATTCTTCAAAATATACAAATTCATACGTTGCCAACTCACAGACTTCCGCTTTCGTTTCAGCAATTTGCGCTCCATCTACTGTACGTGGGTGGTACTATGTTTGAAACATTGCCGGGCGTCGATACAATAACTCACCAAAGTTTCATTGTAATCGGATACATGGTTTAGAAGTGCAGAGAGGATAAACATTCAAACATATTTTTTTATAAATACAGATGTTTTACTTTTAAAACTTATGACAAAATAAGGATAGGCAGACTACACTGAACAAGAGTGGTTCCAATGTAATCCACGGGATTAGCGATGCATCCACATAGAACTTCAAACACAACTTCAGTTGAGGTTGCGGGCGGTTGTCGGTGGGTAGCTGTGACTAAGTGCTGTCGCATTACATAGCCAGCATGATCGTTTGCTATTGTTTTAACGTATAAAAAATGCTAAATATATAGAGTGCATGCTTGTAATATATCCTACACAAATTAAAAAGTAAGGCAGCATCAGTTAGGTGCAAAAGTGTTTCGATACATAGTCGATTTCGTTTGCTATACTATCAATAGTAAATTTCATGGACTGCATTCAATCTTATCGAAAGTCTTAACCAATTCGCGTTTGAGCACCGTGGTGTCGATCTAGTCCTCCCCTAGTTGAAGGAAGACACTCCTGCATAAGTTTGTTATAAAAAGTTTTGCACCCATACCTTACATAGGTATTCACTAATACAGCCGATACGATTCTTGGGTTCAAGAATCTCGTAAAATTCACAGACGTCAAAATATTAGATCTTCTTTGTAAGCAAGTCCAATCACGTCCTCTTTATAGAATTCTCCACCTCATTTCTTTCGTATTGCATTTTAAACCGGCCCAGGTGTGGATTACCCGACCCATTTGGGGATGTTGCCGACAATCGCCATGAACGTTGCGGCTTATCCTTTTGCCTTTATTTCATTATTATGACTCCAATTCACGCTCGGCCGGCACCGCCCGCTTTATAACGAAACGTAGTGTTTACGCAGAGCCACGGTGTCGCCACCCCTTCGGTAATTATTCAGCTGTGGGTGCTTGTTATGAATTCATTGATTTCAACTACACTCTCTTTGTTTAGTTGTTACATTTCGTATTTATCACTCATTCCGTATATATTGACCGTATCCTTTTTCAGGTGAATCAATATATTGAATGGTGCTTCTAAGATTTTCAGTAATATTTTAAGTAATCAAAAAATATAAGTACACATTAAACAAATACATAATACTGTTATGCTTTTTTAACGTTATGTTATCGCCCCTTTTCATTTAAGTTACAAAAGTTAAATCATAATTGGATTCCTCACTTCATTTTTCTTCATATTGCCTTGTACTAGTGCGAGTGTAATCAAAGGCGCTTTCAAGTGGGAGCGGCAAAATTAACCAAAGCGATGATGGCTCACTTTAATAACAACGGCGATAGGTACGAGCAATATTTTTGTGTTTATCTCATTTTTATGAGTTTAAGTAGGAAGCATGAGGTGGCGCGAGAGATAGGGATTTAATTGAAGGCGTAGGGGCGAGGGCGAAAGCCGCAACCACCTCCCGGAGAGCGGGTAGGGGGTAGCAAAATAATAAAAAAATGAAGCCGCGCAGTCATCCCCGCGAGCTCGGATGCTGTGAAAGTGGCACGCCGTGGATAAATGAAGGTTTTTGTTTGCGGAATACGCCTAAGCTTGGCGTCGCTCCACTTTCGTATTGTCACTTGAATTCTATGGATGTTAGTTCATTCATAGAGCTCGCTTCGTCGGCAGCGTCATTAAATTTATGTAGCGGTTAAGCGATGTTTTATACGCAAATTATCGTATACCACACTTCCATTTAACTTCTTTTCTTGTTCTTAATTGTCGACGGTTAAGAAACGGCGCGAGTTGAAAACATCCGTCAACGTTCAGCGGATGTCGTTATTAAGAGTGGCTAGCGATAGAATTAATAGAAACGGCGAAATAAGAGGAATTCCATTTCATATTTATTTACGAGAATCTCATTCGGCGGAGGGCGAGAAGAATTAAGTCAACAACGAACTTAACAATAGAGAGCGAGTTCATTCGATAAAGCGTTCAAGCGAATTGTGCCATTGTGCTCGTGAGGCTAAGATACAGAATCGACTGTGACACCCTCCGATAGGGAGCGCTGCCCGTCACTTCTGCGATTTAAGTGACAGTTTTATTAATTTCCCATACTCATCCCTATTTTCCACCCTTCTCAGTTACGAACAGCGCTGCATTGGCAGCATATGGACTCGGCAGTATTTGCGGCACGCTTTATAACCGAAAAGTTATAAAGTTTCAAACAGCCACGTTGCATTTGAGTTCGATAGTATACTACACTACTTCAGTACTTTCTGAAGAATACGACTACGTAGGTGTGAGTTATTTGAATTTGACTAAAATTTTTGTAGGTAACGTATTGGTTTAAAATTAACTAAAGTAGTATTTAGTACCTACGTTATTACAACTTATAAAAACATGTTAGAATAGAATTAATTTCTTCAACTTTAAATATAACAAATAAACTTTGAAAAGTACATCAGAGGAAAAGCCAGTAAATCTTTAAAAAAACATTGAACATTAACTATGTACTAAAGTACAAAAGAAGAATAAATGCCAATATAAATTACTATTTGTGTAAACATGTCAACAATAATCATTCAAGTAGGGGGTCAGTGTAATTTTCTAATGACACAACCGTGTAAGCCACGCGCGTTAATCTTAATAGAATTGTGATACGAGGACTGAATCGTAATAAAGATAGGACGCCAAATAACGGTGCGTCGTCCGCGAACGATTGCGTACGTTGTGAGATAAGCTGCAGCTTAGCGCTGGCACAGCAGCCGTTGGCTTATCTCGATTTCAATTATTAAGCTGCCGTTTTCATTGGCTCAAAGTGCCGGCCGCGGGAGGAGGGCGTACTAGGGAATGGGGCGGTCACGATCCACCTTATCTAAAATCTCGTCCAAATCTGACTCCACCATTCACGCTTGATTGTACCTACCTTAAAAACTTAGCGTAACGCTTGAATAAATTCGCACCGTCAGATCTTGAAAACACTTCTTTCTCATATTCATTACATAACTCTTTCTTACACTTGCAAGAGTACAATAACACAATACACATTACTTATAATTCAAGGCAGTTATAACATGATAGATTTGTCAACAGGTACGGAATGGACTTAAACGGCGCTAGACGAAAGAATGCTACCCGTGAGACGACCAGCACTCTCAAGGCGTGGCTCAATGAACACAAGAAGAATCCTTATCCGACTAAAGGCGAGAAAATAATGCTCGCCATAATAACAAAGATGACTTTGACACAAGTGTCAACGTGGTTTGCGAATGCACGTCGACGCCTCAAAAAAGAGAACAAGATGACGTGGGAACCAAGAAACAGAGTTGATGACGACGACAATAACAATGACGATGACGACCACAAAAGCAATGATGGAAAAGATGCTTTAGGTAAGTTAGTTGCGAGCGAGCGAATATTAGTAGGTATTAGTAAACCTTAGAATTTTCTATCTAACCCTGTTTGTTCTGTGGTATTATTTTGCTATAAACATACGCCACGCTATAATTTTAATTTAATTAATTTAATAGTGTTAAAGGATTTAAAATTAAATTCAATATTTTCTGTCGTAGACGGAAAGGACTCCGGTACGGGATCCAGCGAAGACGGCGATAGACCTCAGCAAAGGCTAGATCTATTGGGTCAGAGAACCGAGTCCGAATGGTCCGAGTCACGAGCTGATAGCGGGCCAGAATCTCCAGAGCCTTACGAGAGGCCAATTCATCCAGCTTACCAGCACCTTCCACCGCGTGCCCCACCAGGAAGCACACCGGCTACGGCTAAGCCCAGAATATGGTCGCTGGCAGACATGGCAAGTAAGGAAGGTGAGCCACCGGCTCCGCCCCCGTCCGCGTCGGCGTTCTATCAAACTGCAGCGGCCGCTGCGGCTGCGCGTCTTGCACATCCTTACAGCCGGCCAGACTTGTACCGTGGGCTCTACCCGCCAGCTCACGTGGCCGACGTGGCCCTGCTGGAGTATTCGCGATCGCTGGCCCTAACAGCGCCTGCACCAGCTCTCCCTGCACCCTCCCCGTCCTCCTCCTCCACCTCGTCCCTTGCCGAGCCGCCACCTCCCTCCCGCGCCTGACCGGCCTTCATTTGCCCGACGCTGGCTCATCGACAATAAAGCGATCTCGGTCGACGAGTGCCGCGACGGCACCTCGCCTGTAAATAGCGATTTATAATATAAATATGTATACATACGTATATATACGTGATAATAATTAATTTATGCACCGGTAGAGAAGCTTAGACTTGTGATAGTGGACACTGGCGTGCGATCTCGCCACGCCGTGAGGTTGACAACTCGCGAACGACGTCGCCGCCGCTCCACGCGCATGTGGCCGCGGCTGCGCGACCGACCGACAATACTAGGTGCTATACAAGTTGGACCTTGCGACCCGTTGCTCTAGTTATTATTGGAGATGGTTAAACAAAGTGATTTCATTGAAAATAGGTATTAATATGCGTTACGTTTCTTCTAGATGAACAACACTGTTCTAAACTATCATTTCATATGTAGAGTGTAAATTATTATTTTTGAAATGTTCTCCTTATATTTAGTACCTAATTACGTCCAGTTTTGTCTTTTGTTTGATAGTTTCGTAAAAACATGTAACATTTGAGTTTTAATATTTATTGATACGAGGTCAGTAGTTATAACAAGTTTTTGTTTAAATGTACGTTTTTTAATCTATGGAATACCGATACCAGATTTTTACATTTAGAGAAATCTGAATGATTCCTTTCTAGTCAGAAGACTATGATTGTCTATGTTAAACATTAAATAAAAGTGACATCGTAGAAAATTAACTGTTTATTTTTAAGTACTTTATAAGTCTTTGAATAAATAGGGCTGGTAAGGTAAAATCGTCAAATATGTTTGTGCTTATTCAGCCGGGAATCTTAAATATCTATCATTTAGATATAACGAATGATTCAGTTCCTTTAGCTCTGTTCCTCTTCTACCGTATAAATTCCCCTGTAGTTATAAAGCAACTATCACTTTATAATAGCCTGAAGTAAAGCAGATAACTTAAGATTACCTGCATGTCATGTAATATCTCATGGTATATGAGATAGAAATTTGACAGCACGATAGTGTCCAAAATTTATGACGGAATTCGATGAAATTTTGTAAAATAATCTTACATAAAATATATCATATCATAACAATATCTTGTTTACAAGATCTTTTAATTGTTTAAAATTTATCGATATAGTAATTATTTTATCACACCCCTCAACAATAATACCGGCTGTCGCTGTCATCGGCATTTTCTATACCAGTTGCCGAAATAATTAACACTGTATTCTACGATTCTAGCTGTATTGACTAGGAGAAACGGAACTCAAATAAAAATAATTAAATGTATTTATACTATCACATAATACGTAACTATCAGATAGAAATATAACACTATTCACAAGTTATTATAAAAATTTCGTGTTTTAATAGTCTATTAAGCAAAATTATATTTGAGAGTAAATCACAGAATTTCACTTTAGAGGAAGCAATATGCATTCGGAAATTAGAAAGTTACTCAGAAATATTGTGCAATAGAATCACATTGTATTATGATTCAGTAGCAGTAGTTCATAGCAGTAAGTAAAAATTATGATCTGAATTTAGATGTATTAATATTTATAAGGGGCTTTTATAAGAACTTCGGAGTCCTATTACCGATATAACCGGTATATAGCAGCGCAATTGCCCTCAAACGGTTTAGGAGCCGATGTCTTTATAATTGCACCGAATTTATTGCAAATAATTACATTATTCTCAATGTTATAATCACCACCAGCCCTATACTGTCCCAGAAATGTTTAGATCCACTTGTCTCCGTATAACTTGCAATTACGTAAGTCCAAGATGGCCTTGTATATTGTAATAAATTAATGTATAGTTATATCCTCTATTTGTTTCTATACAATGTAAAATATTTTTTTTTCAATATTGTAGAGACTGAAAGTCCAAAATTGAGTCTATAGTTTTGTACATACGTACGTCACTGTTGTAAGTATATACCTACGGTAATAATAACGTGAATATTTAAGAAGTAAACGCAATATTTTTTTCTGTATTAGCGATCCTTTTTTATTTTGTAAATAAATTTGATTAAATATGTTGCTATTCATATAACACATAGTCTTATAGACAACGAAAAATCATCCTTATAAAAGTCGTTTTAAGAGTCTCTGTGTCTAATATAATTACTTTATTCAACAACAAATAAGTGTAATAGTTCAGTGTGCCTAGCTATAATATGAATATGATATAGACATGTATTAGTTCGTATGAACGGTCTGTCTGTGCTGTTGTAAACCCGGAAGCAACGATCCTAAGTTGTTCACCGTAAATTAAGCTACTTAGGAAACTATTGTTTATTATTTGTATTACTTTTGTTAGCTTCAAACGTCCCTAACCGTTCTCCTGGATGGTGTGTGAATAGATGCAATAAAATTTAATACAGAAATAACGTAAGAGGTTTCATTTCAATCCTTGAAACAGTGTTACCCAATTG
>DWKW01002330.1:0-11182 GCA_018250115.1 Doberes anticus
AAAGGCTCGCCTGCGGCGGCACCACCGCTACACCTATTTCTGCCGTAAAGCAGTAGTGTGAGAACTGCTGTGTTTCGATTTGAAGGGTGTAGTTAGGCAGACGGCGCTAAACGTCCTCAGGAGTAGCAACGCATCCACACACAACCTCAGATGTGGATGTCCATAGGCTGCAGATACCACTTAACATCAGATGGCCTGCATGCTCGTTTGCTACTCTGCTAATATTAAAAAAAAAATTTTTTTTCACTCATACGGCGACTATGACGCGAGCGGATGTTTAGCAAAGTACTTAAAAAGGAAGCTAAGAAGTTACGGGTGGAATTAACGATTAATGAAAATAAAATGTAGATTGAATAAATGAGAGAGAGTTTAAAGGAAAGACATACTGAAATAATTTAGAATCATTTAATTTTATTCTAGATACAAGATTTTATGTCCCATGCAGCCCGGCCACTTGAATTCAGCTATTTTATTATCCGACTTGACATTTACATTAGAGGAATAATTCGTAATATAAAGGCATGATTGTGTGTAAACTGAACGATGAACGCGTTTCTAGATGTTAAAGCCGAGGTCGGGCCTGCGCTCCTAGTCATATGGTCGGCAAATGGCCCCGTGACTCGAGTTCTGCCTTCTTGCCTTTTGGTTGCGCTCGCTCCGTCACAATAAGCTGGGGAAGCAGCGGTGATGACTGTACCTGCAGTTAGAATATTTATTACAGTTGATTAAACAAGAGAATGGGTTATATCCTGAAAATGATCTCTCCAGCAACTGTCCATGATACATCGTCCACCATCTTGTCGACGTACTAGATGGTAGCTACTTTAGTAGTGATGTTTGATGGCGGTAGAGTCTTATGTCAGACTCGCCTGCGGTGGCACCACCGCTGCACCTATTTCTGCCGTAAAGCAGCAGTGTGGGAACTGCTGTGTTTCGGTTTGAAGGGTGTGGCTAGGCAGAATACACCGGACAAGAGGCATTCCAACTTAGTCCTCATGAGTAACAGCGCATCCACATACGACTTTATTCCTAGTGGAGGTTTGATGTGGATGGGCCGCAGAGATCACTTAACATCAGATGACCTGCATGCTCGTTTGCTATTCTATTAACATAGAAAAAAAAACTTAATAACAGGTTTTTATGAAAGTTTACATAAGACTGCCGTTGTAATAAAAACAAGTAACCTAAGTAATAACGGTAGGTAAACAAATAAACAATCAATTTGCAACATCCACGCGATACTACAGTCGTAAAACGTATTTTCTGCAACGGTCCCTCAATTAATTTCTAGCAGCCAATTCAATTAGGGTGTCGCTCCATATATTGACTGTTGAAACAAAAGAAAAATCAAAGCTACATTTTTCACTGGAATCAGAAATATTACGCCGCGAGGGAAAAAATAGAAAAATTAATCTAGCGGCAAATGTAATGGAAAAATCCGTCTGGAATACGTTGGAGTGGTATTTTTTTCTTCATACGATATGGTAGAACTTGTAGCGATCGTTTTAACTTGTCGAGATATTTCTTTAAATCGTTGCAAATATGACAACTAAATTGAGCGATAACGTATTGTAACACTTTTAAAGGAACCCGATAACTTATTGAAACTAATTTGATGGTGATAGAGTCTTATGTCGAATTCTCGCCTGCGGCGGCACCAGCGCTGTGCCTATTTCTGCCGTAAAGCAGCAGTGTGAGAACTGCTGTGTTTCGGTTTGAAGGGAGTAGTTATGCAGACGACACTGGACGGGTGTTATTCCAACATAATTATAGATATGAATTCCTTCCGTGTTGAAGATTGATGTTGATGTACATGGGCTGCGGTGAGCACTTAACATCATGCGGCCTGCATTCTCGTTTGCTATTCCTATACCTATAAATAAGTAAAAATTTGCATTAATATTTGATAGGCGCTACCGCTAAGTGAGTGACAGCCTAGTGGTTAAGCATATCGACCCCGCTACGGTGGTTCGAGGTTCAAATCCTAGTACGCACCTCTATTTCTCGAAATATTATTTATTCAAAATTTCGAAATTATGTGCGTATTATGAGTTAGTTATCACACGCTTTAACGGCGAAGGAAAGCATCGTGAGGAAACCTGCATGCCTGAGAATTCTCCATAACGATCTCAAAGGCATGTGAAGTCCCCAATCCGCACTTGGTCAGCGTGGTGGACTATGGCCTAAACTCTCTCATCTCTGAGAGAAGATGAGCTGATGATGAGGCGCTACCGTGAAACATATGTAACGTCACCGTGTACGATATTAGGCTTTGTTCTTTACATAGTAGTCAGTTCAGGCGTTCGCTAGCTAGAATGGTATGATATGGTGAGATAGCTTCACAATTATTGGTGCAAAACTTGGTTTCCCTTGTATAAATTTTATAACTTTATATATGGGATATCATTTATCGCCCTAGTTATTTGTATGCAATCGTATGACAAAGATAACCCTTTTCCAGTTCGTCTATGATAATGACGTTATAGAGTTTAATCAAGCTTCATTCATTCAGTGGAAAACTGGTCATTTTTGAGCGTCAGTGTCAGCGATAATGTTCAAAAGTCTTTTGGACAGACGTAACATTTTCTTCCAATTTTTTATTTTATTACGATAAGTTTATAGTCATTCAATTTAATCTGTAAAAAAATTGTTTGTAAAATACGAGAAATCCCACGTACCGTCCATTTTCTGGTCCCACATTGCCGTCGTTGAACGAGGTGCTGGCCGAAACGTCCCGGTCGGGGATCAGCCCGCTCTCCATGCCGAGCGGCGCGATGCATTGTGCTGCAAACAAATACACAGTATGTATACATAATGCTTTTTTAAAATTATCATGGCATCTCTATGGCCTCGGCTCGCTAGCATACCGAAAACCAACGCCGAACGTGGCCGTGACTTCCTTCCTTCCTATAACTAGTCCCTCTGCCCGTACTAATCCACAATGGAACAGTGGAAAGGGCGGTGACCCAATATCTTTAAAAAATCACCAAAAATAGAACATTTTCGACACCTTGTTTAAAAGTCGCATTTTGATTTTGAAATGGCAACGCAATTTTTTTTCTGTCTAGTAACCTACGGTAACAAATTTACAAATATTTCATTACCCCGAACACTAATTTCCTGACAAGTAATTCTCAAATTTTTTCCCCGAGTTGCTGAGCAGAAATAACTTTATATTTACTATTTTAGTACTGAACATTAACGCTAGTCTAAGATCTATGACGATAAAATATATTCACTTACGAATTTTATCGTCACGGATTGTTCCGCAGAGAAATACCAAGCATAACTCTCCCGCTCTCGCAGCTTCCACTGAGTGCTTGAGCTTATGCATTTTACTTTAGAGAACACCTTAGGGGTGGTATAATGAAATCTCGATCAAGTTTTATAGATCAAAAGTTTAGTTAAGATTATTTCACAATAATCCATGCCATTTTACCAATTTATTTTATCATTCATGTTCACACATGATAACACGATAACAAAGGGCGGACTTGATACAGCATCTCGTACTTTAAATACCA
The DNA here is from genome assembly GCA_018250115.1 of Doberes anticus. Taxonomy (NCBI): domain Eukaryota; kingdom Metazoa; phylum Arthropoda; class Insecta; order Lepidoptera; family Hesperiidae; genus Doberes; species Doberes anticus. The sequence continues at coordinate 3,525 of DWKW01002330.1, forward strand.
CGAGAGAAAAAAATATCATTTGTACATCTATACTATCGTAAAATAGAAACGTGATCGCCTCTGTACTACATTAAATATATATTTGAAACACAGATCGATATAGACTATTCAGAGGTTATTTTTAGAATTTACAGACTGTCTGTTTGTTCGCCAATGTCACAAAAACTACTGAATAGATTGACACATGAATGGGACCTTACACATTTCAGGTACTTACACTCACTCAGTCACTCAGATATATAACAGGTACTTCACGATAGCACTGTGCCCGTGTATCTACACCCGTTATATAATGACGTTTACATTGTGCGAGGACATTAGTGTAAAATCATTATTTACATAGAAATATTCATAAAAAATCTATGCTGTATTGTATCATATATTCAGTCCTTTCTACGAAAGGAAACGGAAGACTACCTCATTATACCAGCAAAGAGGTGCCAAGAGAATAGAAAACCCTATTATTATAAGTATCTAGATATATCGTATAAGAATTTATGCTGACACTATATACTCGTACGGCGTCTGGAATTCACAAAAATGCATACACAATGCAGCTTCACTGTATGCAGGTTTAAAGGGTGAGGCAACCAGTATAAAATGACAAAAGGTTTTTCCCCAAAGGCACTTTTGAATTCGATTTGTTTAAAATGTTTACAGTCTGAGTGGTCACTTGTAATAGTGCGGATCGCTTTCAAACATTACTCGTATCGTCCCATACAAAATTTAATTAAATCGTTTATCGCATGAACCTGATACTTATTACAGCCAACCACTTTTCATGCCATTTACAGAGACGAAGCGGGTTAATTAAAACTGGAATATGTACCCTGATTGATACCAAAAACAGCACAAAACAGCGCTTAAAAATTCTTTAACAGGAGAACCGGCTGCTGGTCAGCATCGTTAAATTCGTGTTCGGTTTTAATTTAAGTACGAAACTGATTTCGTTTTAACAGAACGAACATTGTAATAAGCGCTATGATATAATTATGACAATTTTATGTATCGACGACGATTTGATGATCCCTCCATTACAAATCCATACATTAATTACATGAAAATGTCGACCACTTCGTAACTAAAACTACGAGGGGCTTTCAGTAAGTAGTGGGAATGACGTATAACCTCCTTGGATAGAAAATAAATTTATACTGGCAGGCACAGCTCAGTTACTTCTTAAAACAATAAGAAAAAAAAATGTGTTACTTTTGTTTTTTGAAACTTGTTTTTTGTTTTTGTGTTCTGTCGGAATGAAATATCGAAATTGTAGAAAATTTAAGTTAGCGCGATAATTAAATATCTTTATTTAAAAAAAAAATACTACAGAACAAGTAAATCGAAACTTGCGAAAAACATTAGTTTATCGTTCCGCCTTATGGTTGCGCTTTGGTGTGCCTCTAGTAACAATAGAATTGAATCTATGTGCTTATGTAAAGAAAAAAACAATTTGAACATAAAAATAACTAACTAATTACCCAGTTAATATTTTTTATGAAGATTTCTTTTCAAATAAGAATTCTATAATTTTCATTGAAGTACCTTATATAATCATCGTGTGGGTGGTCGCGGAGGTGTAAGTCGTCTGCGATTGAAATTAGATGATATTAGAGGACGAGAAAAAATATAATTTGATTCTTACATAATTCACATAAAAAATTAGATTTTTATAAATATCTATCTGATGGACATACTCGTATATCTTTAAATGGATTACAAAATATGAATCGGAGAGACAGGCAGGCTGATAGATCGACACACGAACGAAGCGAGTTATGTAAAAGCACCTAAAATAGGTTTGCAGGTACTGTTTAGTAAAAAGTGCTACTTATGGGGAAATTTAATTATTATAGTTAATTTCATTCTTTCATTTCAAGTGTTCATTATTGATTTGGAAAGAATTATATCGTAGATGCTAAATCTCATTGTCCCAGATACGATTTAGGTGTTATTTTTTACAACATGTAGCAATGCACTTTTTGCTGTAATATTCGTAATGAGTGATCCCCTTAAACGGATTCGCTAAAAAATCAGCCGAAGGCTTTAATCTTTCAATATAACAATAAAAGAAAGACGGTTTTCTACTTTAAAAAAAATAAAACATCATATTTCAATTATTCTTTTCGGAGAATCGTGAACCTATTACCGGTTCCATTTCCGGGTAATATCGACACACCAATACGGACACCTGTACAACGTGAATTTAGTCAGTGAAACGTCATAATAATTAAGTAGATTTTCGGTTGCATCAACACGAAAAGCGACGGAAATTCATATCGTGTCGCTCTTCCATGAACAATAGACCAAAGACCATAGACCATATTATCAACGTAGAAGGAGCAATCAACTGTACGTAGTTGCATAAGCCCAATCGATAAGTAACTGCCGTAATTTTATTCGGAACACGCCTAGAGGAATATTCGTGAATTCGTCAGCGTGATTGTCGGTGTATCAGAAACAAGTTATTGTCATGCAATCCGAACCGGCGCCAGTACAAATTTGACAGTTGATAAGATCGAAGGAGATGCACGACGAAAGGAGTTCAAGTAAAGTAACATACGTAATTCACTTGACTTGAGGAATGGTATATATTTTATTTGTAATAAGCATATACTTTAGAATTGGAATTGGATATTTGTTTTCATAACGGTATCTCTATATTAACTAATTATTGACTAAGTATCTTATTGATACGAGTTAATACAATTCGCCGGCGCACGATTATGAAATTCCTAAGAATATCTATGAATAAAAAATAATACTGAAAAAGCAAACATAGCAGGTATGTGGCCTCATGCGAATTTCTCATCGAGCTTGTACTACACTATTATAATTTCCGAGGGGTCGCTCATTAGTCAATCTATCAAATGATATCGCGTGCGTCGAGGTATGCGAGCCAACAAACCAACATTACACTCTGTTGCAATGTTTTATAATTCTTAATTCCAAAGAACGATACCCATTTTGTCAAATGTCGAAAGTACAAGTTAATTGTGTTAACGCTAACAAAAAATGTTCCATACTTTTTATTCCCTCACCGTGTTCAATTAAATATAAGTGGATCTAGAAATAACGTTTACTTTATTTCAAGGTATTTATTTACCTTATACGTCGCTATTTTTTGTACATAACTGTTTCGACCAGAGGACTCGATGTACTACTTCGGTAATATCCTCTTATGATTTACGCATTGCACTATAAAATATCGAGTGTCATAAATTTATAACATTACGAGAATCATGTTTACCGCAGAGAGCAACTTAATGTTTCGTCGTATCAGAATTTATTGATGTTTAAATGTTAATTGCACATGATAGAGTATGCGAGTGCCGTGTTTAATCACACTGTTCACATATAAAGCACGGTACATTGCTTCGCTTAATTAGCTGCCGGCAGTACTGCATGTGATAACTTCTGTTCGCCGGTCGGAATGTAAATAATACTTCACAGAAATATACTAAGGGATGGATGAGACGATTCTAGTCGCCTTCTAAAGAGCTGCTACTGTATTCCTGTCTTCAGATATTTATTTTTAGTAATAATACTATGTAAATTTATGACAGTAAGATGAATATTACAGGTTTCTTTTGGCGACTTCCTTAAAATCGTATGACAAAATTCGGTACACATTATTGATGTATCAAATGTAATATATATATTATACATATCAAAAAATCGCCTCTTTTGCATTAGTATTTAAGTGCGCCAATATGCTCGCTCTAGCAGTATTTTGTTTGTTATATTTTAAAATGTTATAGTTGTTAAATTAAATGTTATGTACAAACCCTGAAAAAATAAGATACAAAGCGAAAAAACTTTGTAGATGTTTAAGGCACGGAATTAGTACGAGTATACGTAGTATAGTCAAATCATTTTAAATGAGCGTATTTTATTGGCATATCATTGTTAGTAGCAATAGTTAAGCATTGTGCTCAATTACTGCATACGTTTCCGTAAGTCAGTTCAATTGGTACTACATCTCAAAAAGCAAAAATAATATCGGTAAATTATCCGCATCTTTTTCTTGACATTTAACGGTTAGTAACAAATACAATGTTTCTGTTATTTCAATTGTCTGATAAACACACATTGATAACATGTATGTAACACAATGCAAGCGCGGCAAAACAAACTGGAACAGCCAGTGAAATTACTCATAATAATTAATCCATTGCGATAGCAGACCAAACAAACGCTACGTGTATTTAAGTGCACACTGATGTGGTGTTATTACTGCAGCGGTTTTTTCTGAAACCGTACCGCACCGAATTATCGAATTAAAGTTTCAAGTTCCTACACTGTAATGTCCTTAATGAATGTTAAAGTGCACTACGTGTTTACTTTAACGGACGTTCGATTCTATGCACTGTGATTAATTCTTTTTGAAGTCCATAAATTACATAAATGTTGAAAAGTACAGAATTCATTTCGCATATGACTTCATTTCCCTATCGCTTCATATAGCTGCATACAATTCAATAAGTTTCTTAATTTATATTCATTGAGTGACTGCGCTTAGTAATATATGGTACCGAAGGCAGATTGATATCAATGAAAAGTCGCATAGCCAATGAATATTATGTACAGTAAACCTGAACTATGCACACGTGGCGTGGAAGCCTCGAACAATGGCATTTAAAGCATGGCGTTTAAAACGGCGAGCATAACTTGAATATTTTCCGTTAATATTTGCTTTGACAAAAGATCCAAGTATTGGAATCTTTGAGCGAACGAAATACCACCGAGGTTCGTCCTTATAGTGCAGAAGACAAACGCTTATAGGTCAAATGCAAATACAAGTCGCTTGTTGCGTGTCTCGTTATTTAAGCAGTGGCCTCTTGACTCTTGTTGCTCAGCTCACGATAACAAATTGAAAACGTCATAACGCTAGTTTTGAATATTAATAAACGCGGATGAATGATTCTGCTTAATCCATTTGCCCCACCCAGCGCCTCGCAAAGTGCATTTGTTTTCTTACTCTGAATATGAGGAAAGCTATCGACCACCCGAGCTAATATTATCACGTTAGTTTTTGATACTACGACGAGTCACTAAGTAAAATAACTTACATTGTAATTATTATGTAATTGACAGATAAACTTATAATTTATTTATAGTCAAGAAATAGTTTGAGAAACGTTGGGCTTGTGCGTGCTTACGCTCTTGCGTGACATGTAGTCATCTAATGAATAATAAACAGCACAGTGGCGACTAGTCATTCATAGCTATCCACAGAAGGCTATATTATTTTTACATAAAACGATTGAATGTCATTCAATTGCCTACGATATTGGCTTCGGTGTGTGTAAATTTCATCGAGTCTCACTAAACAAACCCACAAGTAGGCACCGGTTACCAGGAGACGAATACGTGATAAATTTTCAAGCGTTATGCGTCGGGAAAAAACACATAATGTAATCAGTTTTTCTTTCACAGTGGAAAGCACTTCGCGTGATATCGTTGAAACTATTATTTTAATTACTTACATTGTACGTACGGAGGGTCGTTAGCTTTTCGTGGGACGGTTTATTTTACAGGTTCCGTTTTCACGACAAACGTGGCTGACTATCGACCGACTTGTATTTCTGACGGCGATAACGGTTCGTCCGGTACCTCAGTAATGACTTTCGAAACTATTCAATACATAGACGTACCTACAAATATAGAGGTCATAATTACTTGCTCACTGGAAGATCAATAAAAGCGGGCCACGCTCACTAGGCACATGCATAATGAACGAAGCCGGTAATCAAGCTTTGGGCGATTTCGATCAGGAACTCATTCGACGGAGTCGTTTTTTACTTGTTCTTGGAATCGATACTAGACGAATAATAAAGCGGCACGTGATACAACTTAGCCGTACATTTAACATATACATATATGTAGTTACAAGAGCAAAGTTCGCTAGTATCGTGCGACAAGACGAACTATTTTAATATTAATTTAGCAGTGACGTGCTCCTCATTTTGAGTCGCGTGCTTAGTTTGTATGAATTGTTCGTCCTGTGATCGGTAGAAACAGAGCTTGAGACGCGACCGCGGCTTCCGTTTTCATTCTTCAAAATCATTGACCATGACGTGATTTGCCATTGTCGCCGCTACCGGTCGTTACTACGTGAACTGTTTGAAAACATCTTCGTAGACCGCCATATATGTAGATCGTTTTTACTCTCTCGGTCACTTTAAAGTAAACAACGGTTCGACATACAGGTTTCACGTTAATAGTTCCTCAAATTATTTTCCCACATTTACTAGTAAAAAGCTCGTTGCAATGGAAGATCGATTTTTATTATCGATATTAGTCACACATCTTTTATTTTTTTTAATGCTGAAATCAAAGATTACATCACCAGTAACAGCAGTAAGCACCTTTTAAAAAATTTGTACGTCACTCCGGAAAGCAATTAAAAGTAATTAAGGCTTCCTATTTAAACACTAAGAAAAGTTTGTGTTTACAATTACGAAGTTTTCAGAAAGTTTGAAATATCGACGTTATTCAAGACGAAAAATTCATAAACATTTTTATGTGGAAATTGCAAAAGTGAAACTTAGGCAAGTGAAAGTTAGGCAAGTGTAACTTTTTCGAGACGAAGAAGTCATAAAAATAAGGAGAATAATCGAAATTACGCAGCTAAAAGTGTACATACCGATTTGCGCAATTTTCGATTATTCGTACAACTCGACTGAGTGACGATGTCCGAAGCCGGAGCGGAGAAGTTTCTAATTAAAAATTAAGGGCGCCAATGAACAGTTGCGGGCCGTGGAGACTCGGCTTTCACACTTAACTCTGATAGGTATGTGGAATGCAAGGCCGTTGTACCAGACGCTAAGCGTCGAGCACGGTGGTTCTGTGCTAGCCGGGAACGTTTTATACAGGTTCCGCTCGCTCAATTTGCATTGAAAACATCCACGATCGCTTGTTCTTACTAACATTCTATACTTTCAACTGTTGCCGTTGCCTTTTCGATGTTTCGCTAACCTTCGCCAACCTAGCGCTGACCATATTGGTAACAATCCCGCTGAGAAAATATATTTTATAATTCATTCTCACGTGAATACGATGAAATGTACAACATTTAAGTCCTGTGTACATACTACTTGGTATACCATATACGTACTTGATGGTAGTAGTCTCATGCCAAAGACTCGCCTGCGGGGGCACTATTTCTGCCGTTAAGCAGCAGTGTGAGCACTGCTGTGTTTCGGTTAGGCAGAATACACTGGACAGGAAGCATTCCAACTTAGCCCTCAAGAGCAGCAACGCATCCACACACAACCTGAAATAGGACGGAAGTCCTATCTTTGGATGTGAATGTCTACGGGCTGCAGTGACCACGTAACATTAGGTGGCATGTAAGCTTGTTTGCTACTTTTTTACAATAAAAAAAAAACATTGAAGACATTTTCGAATCTTTTTTATACCAAAAATAAAAAACCGACTTCGCAACAAAAATAAGAAAATAATAGTATAACGTACGATTATACTACGAAATAACTACAATACAATACATTAGCGTAGATTCCAACTTCTAGACTTCACACTAAAATATCATTTTTTCAAACATTTGTGAACTTATTTGAGAATTGTACGCTAATTGCAGGACAGTCGAACTTCTGAAGTATTTTTTTATATTCGTAATCGAAGCTATCCAACTTATC
>DWKW01002331.1:0-11181 GCA_018250115.1 Doberes anticus
GCGATACCCTATAAATAAACCGCTCGTCCGCGAGTTTTATCCAAACGTCAATTTAAATTTTAGTTTTAATTCGGTCTCTACATGGGAAAGCTTTTACGGCAAATAAGTTTATACACACCGCTTTTAGATGGAAGATTTTTATGTAAGTTACGTTAGGAGTTTCTTGCATAGTTATTATGCCCTGATAATTCCTAAGCTTACATCTTTGTCTACTTGGGGTAACGTCTCACTGTCCCTTTAATATTATAAATGTAAAAGTTAGTATTTCTTTGGATGTCTATTATTCCAGCACGCAAAAACAATAGATTAGAATTAAGTGTTGTCCTTAGCCATTAACCAGGAATCAGACGTAGGATACTTTGTCCTGGAAAAGGATAATAAACTATGTTATTTTATTTGGACCTTTATGTATAAAGTCGATTCACGGACGAAAGCTTGTGCTAGTCCTTATACCATCCTGTTTCCATTATTATAACACTTTAGTTCGGAACATATCAATAGAGGGCGTTGAAAAATATCCTTTCTGTTGTTTCGTATTTTCTCATTAATATGACAAATTGCATATTTATCTATCAATGAAACAGCAAACAAGCATGCAGGCTACCATGCATAAGTGGTTACTATAGCCCATGGACATCTACATCAAACCTCAAATAGAACGGAAATCCTATTTGAGGTTGTTGTGGATGCGTTGCCACCCGAGAACTAAGTTGGAATGTCTTCTGTCCGGTGGCTTCTGCCTAACTATATCATATCATATATCATACATAAAAAGGCCTATTATTTAAATCGCAAAAAAAGTGCAACAAGCAGGTGAATAATTTAAAACTAACCGTTGCGTATACATTTTTCCATTTATGTCAAGTTACTTAGTAATTGTCAACTGGGAATAAGTAACGCGGATAATGCACGTTTTTTTTTGTGGAAATCGAACACGAATAATCTTAAAGATAAAACACTAGACTTAAAATTTGATAATACATAGATTCATACGCTTGTAATTAAATTAAATTAGCATTAAACCGCAAATATAAGCCACTCCGGTAATATGTATACTCCAACATTTTCATACTTATTATAAACTTGTCCATAGGTATGTTGTTCGTCTATTCAGCCTGTTTATCTATAAATTAGGTTTATCCGCATGAATACTATGAAAGCGTCAGCTCATGCATTACTGAACACATCAAAGGAGAAAAATCGAAATGTGCAACGGCCAGTGGAAATGTGCACCCGCTAGTGAAGTGGTTTTCCGGCCGATTAACCACATATGAACGTATCAACTAATTATGTACGTCCATTTCATAACGTGCTCCCAAAACCCTGTCTTTTCATATTACGATGATTATGCTGTATTTGAGATTTAGAAATAATGTGAAAAGCAAAAATTATGACCCGTATGGTACCGTGGTCAGCATGTGGTCTGCCGTTCAGAGAGTCCTGGGATCGATTCCCAGCAGGGCTGAAATTTTAATGATGTATTTATATTTCTGTACCTAGTCTGGGTGTGCTTGTTTCTGTGTATGTTAATGGCACCCACGAAACTATGAATTCTACTGTAAGACTAAAGCAAAAAAGCGTTTCCTATATATTTTACGTAGTAAGTATCTACTACGTATTCTATTTTTTTATATGAGGCATAGTAGCAATTGTAATAATTGACTCACCTGCCTAGGTCGGCATATAGGTAGGTATATATGTAGGTACCTATTTGTGTTTTCAACTAAGTAAGTAGACAACTACTTGCATCAAATACTGTCGAATTTCGACGAAAGGGCGACCACTAGTGTCAAATTAATTTTACAAGAAAGCAATATTATAACAATAATAAACAAGCGCTTTTGTCATTACGAAGCATATTTTCGTACTTTCTATCCTTGTTACCACGTACAAAAAGTGTTCCAAAATGTCTCACTAAACCATTTGTCGTAACGAATAAAATTTTTAACGATTCTGCAGTGTGGTCTATATGTACTTACTAATAAGGAGGTACATTTATGAATCTTATTAGCAACATAAAGAGGCCATAAATTTGCTTAAACGTGAAAATAATGTTTTTTTTTTCAAGTTTCTGCGCGAAGAAACTATTACAAAATTATACCTTTTGTCGTCTGTTTGATTTATGATTCGCATTGGATATAAATTGATAACGTATATAACATCGCAGGTTAAAACACAAAACCTACTAGTTATTAATTTATTAAAGATTTATCGTACTCTTTCACATAACTTAGTAATGTATTTCATAAGAAGTCAATTTTTTTATTGAATTTAATTTATGCAATATTATTTAACGACCGTGAATTTTATTATGACAAAATTAAAATAAAATGAATTTTATATATATTTTGCGTAACTTACGTTTGAGTTTTATTGCTATTATTTTAGAGGTTATCTTACTCACTCATCATTTAATAAATCTAACAGATTAAACGATTAAATAAAACATATTTAAAATAAAATAAAAAAATCTTTAATTACCTAATGGCATATTAGGTAACATATAGATTTTGACCTAAGTTATTCAGTTATTAATATCTCAAATCATTTAGGATTTATTTATCCAAAGAAACCATTGGTTTCATAGCACCGATCAGTCTCAGTTAGGAATAACACTACTCATCATCATCATAAACCTATGATTGTCTCAATACTGAGCACTTGTCTCGACTTAGAGGTCAGAGGGTCAGAAGGACATAGACACGCTGGCCGAGCGCGGATTGATGGACTTAACAGGCCTTAAAACATTATGGAGTATAATGCTCTCAGCCATGCAAATTGAGATGTACTTCTTTACCGTTAGTATGTGTGACTATTAATTTCACGCACATAACAACATTTAGTTGAGATTCAATTCGAATTCAAACCTCAACCCACTCTGAAGTTACACCGAAATTTATAACCACCAACCTCCACTGACGTAGGGACTCAACATGTTTGTATGTAGATTCATCAGAAATTAAACTGTTGTGATATATACCAACTGTATAATTGATAGCTTAATAATTACTGAAAATAATTAAAATAGTTGAATTAAAATTGGTCATATTTTATTTGTTTCACATGGCGATTATTCTGTGCGATCGCCAGTTGAAGTCCTTATAATAATTATAATGTCCACAATAATTATTTATTGAATATATTACGTTGCATTTTTATCTTAAATAATTTATCATTTGAATTTCTGCAAAAAATAGCAGTAACATTCATTGACATAGAGCACAGCTGTTAAAATTAATAATAGTTAATTACATTTATAGTGTATTCACGTCCGTTCTCATAACACTAACAGTAAATATATAACTAATTGCAACTGAAAATAGAAGCTAAAATTGGAAATGAAGCCTCCGATATCTACATAATATGTTTGTGTTCGTACAAAATTTTTATTTCTTAATAGGCTTGTATTATAGGACTATAGTTGTCAGATGGGTGGGTTGTTAAAAATATCAAACCAGTTCCACACATGGGTGCAAATAAAATGTACGTAGAATTCGAGCATCATTAAAGTAGACTTTAAGATAAAATATATAATAGTCATCTCTAACTTTTAACATGTAAGAAGTAAAAGACGTGCATGTAGGTCAATTGATGTTTAGTGGTCACTACAGTCCATGGATATCCATATTCGACCTCAAATAGACCCAAAGTTCTGTCGGAGGTCGTGTGTGGATGCTTGGCTTCTTCGGTAGCCTAAGTTGAAATTCCTCCTGCAATGTGTATTCTGTCTAACCACACCGTTCAAACCAAAACACAGCACGTGCTCACACAGCTATGGTAGCAGCTTTACAACAAAAATAATGGCCGCGTCACAAGTTTTATTTAAATGTTTATTCTACAATCTACAAATTAAGTTTGAAACTACTTAAATGTTAACCTATCTTAACATGGAAGAATAAACATGAATCTAAGTGTAATTTAAACGCTATGGCTTACAATTAAACATAAGAAAACGTTAAAGATCGACCTAGAAATCATTTAAGACATTTTGTCAACAGCTGTTTCTTTGATCTTGATGATACTTGGTACCTATGATGCCTTGATACCTGTCTTCAAACCTATGTTAGTTGGGCATCATATTGGGCAAGTTTATCAGCTGACACCAACGTGTGTACCAGGATACAGCGAAGTAAATGCAATTTTATACGAGTCGGGTAGATGATCGCGTGCGTACGATGCGTGTGCAACGGCATGCCTATTCAATTACGAAAAGGTCACGCCGTTTGTAGGCGCAGGCGCAGCGCGGGCGCAAGATTATCGCGCTTCACCTGTCCTGCGCGCGCATTGGATTAAGGGTCAACTTACATGTACGACTTCGACGGTTAAAATATTTGTTCGCATAAAAGGATTCGCTATTAAAAAAATTTTTTTTTTAAATCGCAAAGTTTTGGACGTCACAGACTTATAGGACAAGTAAACGTATAGTTAAGTATAGTACGTATGTAAACGTATAAGCATGCAGGTCACCTGATGTTAGGTGGCCACTGCAGCGTATGGGCATCCACATCCAACCTCAGCGAGCAACAAAGTCCCATCTGCGATCGTACGTGGATATGTTGCTACTTCTGTTAGATCTAGATTGAAATGTAGTTGACATTTCAATCTAGAAGTCCAGCGCCTTCTTCCTAACCACACCCTTCAAACCAAAACACTGCAATGCACATACTGCTGCTTTACGACAAAAACAGATGTAGCGGTGTTCCCGCCACAGGTGAGCCTTCGACCTTCGACTCTACCACCATCAAAATAGCTTCATGGTTGAGAGTGCTTTTCCGCTTGGAGTTAGACTGCTTTAAGGAAAGAACTTAGTGTCAGATTAAGAGTCTACGCGCTTTTACCACGAAACGAATACTCCCGTTCTTTACTCCCGTCGTTTCGTTAGATTTCGATTATGTCATGTCTTCGGATTGCCATGTATTAATACTCTTACTTCGTTAACCGCAAAAAAATCCTTGACTTTCACACTGATTATGAAGAGTCAACGTCCAAATTTTATATTGACGCATGTTGATGTAAATGTGAGTTTATATTTTTTCTATGATGCTACTATTCGTCAATATTTTTATACGTCCTTGTCTTTCATTGTCAAATGAAAAAGATCATTAAATTTGTACCCAAAAATTGCCAAGCATATCATGTTACAGCTTGACTTGTAAGCTTGTAATCGCAATATCAGATTTAAAAGCAATCGCGTTGATCAATAATTTAACTTCATACCATAGCTTGCCTGTGAGGACTTTCACGATTAAAAGACTTTTGTACATAATCCTATTGATAATACATCATACTTGTAGTAGTACGTGCCAACTGAGCCTAATAGTCCTTAGTTCGAGGTAAAGACGCATTTACGAACGTAATGCGTTTCGTTATAATTTCACATCAGACGCAAAAACTGCATTAGCAATAATTGCGTGTGTGCTATCATTATCGACGGAATTTATTTTTCCATGTTTTTGCTAACTTTCAATATTCGACGTTTCCTATTTTCTTCTTATCCACAGTATGGCCTCAGTAAAAATGGAATTACCTATGATATACAACATGAATTTAAAATTGAATCGTGTACGTTCGCCACAAAAAAATATTATTTTTGCTTTCATTCCAGTCATGATAAAAGTAAAACTTGCTGTCTACTTAAGCTTATAAACACAGATCACGAGTTTCTGTGTAAATATAGGCTTTGTAGAATAAAGGGCAATTCAAAACACAGGTGGTATTTTACGGGTCAGAGTTTTTTAACATTTCGCACGTTGTGTCGTGGGTGCCATAGACACACACACAAACATCCAGACCAGCTACAGAAATCTAAACTATTCAAATATCTGTACCGCTGGGAAATCGAACCCAGGACCCAAGAAACGGCAGACCTCACGTTGTCCACGGCGCTATACGGGTTTAAAAATAGGTCATATGCCTTGTTTGATATTTAAAACACTTCTCATCCATTTAGATAGTAATGCATTAAAATTCATAACCGTAGAATTCATAACCATAGTCGGCATCGTTAAGATCCAAATATCTTTGAAAGAAATTATTTATAAGCATTGAAGACAACGGTGAATTTGTAATTTTTAAATGTCATTTAATACAGTGTATATTCGTATACACCATTCGTGCCATCGAGTACGAAGTAATTACGCTGTTATGTATGAAATGTAAATACAGCTTAATTTGTATTCATGGACGTTTTCATCGCCATCACTTTTTGGGCGATTCTAACAAAACTCCTGACCAATGTCCTCCGTTGTAAAGTACCTAAATTATTGCTGCGTCATTTGCTCCGCCGATGTTTAGAGATGTGGAATTTTTATGTTGCAAAATTCGTCTTCTTGTATTTAGGATAAAAACTTACACTGTGTAACATACATCATTCTTGGGCCGCGCCATCTATTGATTACAATTTGTAAAAAAGGAGCTCAGATCCCAGGCTTCAAACTATGTCCATATTAAATGTCATCGCCATCGGCCCAGCAGTGAAAGCGTAACAGATGGACGGCCAGAGTTAAATTTGCATTTATATATATTAGGGTGTGTAATCCCACTTTTCTGTTGGCCTGGATTAACGGTAAGTTTTTCCCACGTTTACACAGCGATCGTGATTAGACTCCATTGAAGAAGTATTTTAATACTTATGAAATTTAAGTGATAATGTGAGACGTTACAGTATTCCAATTTCGGCACAACTAATAATACTTAAACGCAAACAGTTTTTCGAGTGGGTGTATAGGATTAGTATTCCATGTATCAGTAATAACTAAGACTTAGTATACGACCGAAAGATTATTTCGAAATCATAATAGATTATTTATAAGCAATAGTGGAACGTTCAATGAATTTATTTTCTAAGTTACAACAACAATGTAAATTTTCCGGTAAATCGGGGACGTGGATAGATTATCTGAGAACCAATTTTATGACATCTAATATCCTGATTTATTAACCTTGACAAATTTTGTTAAGCATAGCGCGATTGTTCACCAAGAAACCTAATAGTGGGGGTACTTTAAGGTCAAACAGCCTAAGAACTACCAACACTTGGGTAAGCTACAAACCTTTCCACCAATTCGCGCTGAAGCAATAAAGTGGATACGCTTTGTTGTAACGGAGTACAGACGTTGGGAAAACATGAAGTCATGAAGTGGGAACATACCCAGTAAGACATGAAAAGAGTTGCAGGTATTCTATTAATAAGTACGATACATTTTATGATATATGCTCAGTAGGAAAAATCCATGCACCTTTCTATACGACGCAAGTAATAACTGCGCTAATAACAATTTAATTAATATTAAATTCTCAACATAGTTCGTAGTCGTTACGTCTCGTTTCAGGTGTAATTTAATTAAAACACAATATACCTTGACAAGGTAGGGCTTTAAAATTAATAAGTAATTCTGGATGAAAACTCTATTTTGCAAGACGGCTCGCCGCGTGGTGGTGCGAGGTCGGGCTCGATGACCCGAAATAAGGCTCGGGGGTGGTATTGCATCCCCACACCCCGCCCGCCCTGGGAGCGCCGACCTCTCATTCATTACGCAATAAAAGTGCACAAGAAGACTGAGTAATAATCTTTTGAAGCGCAAACCCTCATTAAACTATATCACACGAGTGTACACGAGTTAAGGAAAAAACTGAACGATCTCTTTAAGACATCGTTAAAACCGTTTGTGTAATAACGTTTAGACGCTCTATATTTTGGATCTCTAAGATACGAGTCTTTGTCTTTGATTTTGAGCGATTATTATTTTATGACTGAACAGATAAATTCATAACTATAAATGCAATGTAGCAGTATTCACACTAGTGATGCATGATTGTAGGACTATGGGTTGCAGTGACCAATTAATATCTAGCAGGTTGCGTCATCGATTGCTGCTACTTAAATATAAAAAGTCGCTAAATCTTGACTTACTTCAAACAAATTTAACTAACTAACTTTTTATTTAAAACAAACAATCGTTTATCGTTAAACTATTAGAGAAATATAAGTTAACATAGTTATAGGTATCTACCAATTAAATTATATTTTTTTTGATTTTTTTTAAGATATATTTGAACTTCTAATCTCATATACCTTTGTACCTTCTAGAAAAAAAATATTATTGTTATTTTTAACGTACATACAAAGACGGTTGGAATTTGTAATTCTACTTATATATGTATATCGTAAATGCGAAAGGTTTTAGTATGGATGAACGGATGTGTGTTTGTTCCTTAATCACGTAAAAACCTCTTGAATGGCTACCATTAATTTGGTCTGGAGATAGTTTGAACCTTAGAAATTTACGTTTTTGAAAAACAAACCCTAAAACGGTAAAATACTCGGAAGAATATGAAAATTATTTACCATGTTTGTTACTAAATTACGCATCAAGAGCGCTGAACGGAATTAAAGAACATTACAAAAAATATTATAGTGAGTGATAGCCTAGTGGTTAAGCATCTCGACCCCGCTACGTTGGGTCGAGGTTTAAATCCCGGCACGCACCTCTATTTCTCGAAAATTCTTTTTTCAAATTATACTCGCTTTAACGGTGAAGGAAAACATCGTGAGCAAACGTACATTCCTGAGAGTTCTCCATAATGTTCACAAAGGCATGTGAAGTCTGCCAATCCGCACTTGGCCAGCGTGGTGGACTATGCCTATACTCTCTCATCACTGAGAGAAGATCCGTGCCCAGCAGTGGGACGATAATGGGTTGATGATGAATGCGCACTTGTCCAGAGTGGCGGACTATGGCCTAATCACTCATCTCTGAGAGGAGACCCGTGCCGTAACAAAACAGGGTCGAACTACAAAACAATACATTCGTAACATTTCGCGACATTGGCAACGTTGATAACTTGATAGCTCTACGGAATTGAAGCCTTCATTGAATCCAAGTTTCCTTTCGAATATATATTACTCGTTTGTGTATTGTGCGAGTGTCAAGGTCTTAGCTCTATTATTCAAATGGATTGTGTCACAATTGCCGGCGTAATAGAACCTTTTCATGACATGAAAATCGTTTAGTCGTAGGCCAAGTTGAGAATTGAATCTTCTAGAAGTGAATTATATGGTAAGAGAGTTGGAGGTCGAACGCTCGCCTGTAGCGGCACAACCACTGCACTAATTGCTGCCGTAAAGCAGCAATATAAGCATTGCTGTGAATCGATTTGGAGGATTGGTTAGGCAGAATACACTGGACAGGAGGCATTCAAACTTTGACCTCAGGAGTAGCAACGCATCCGCGTACGACCTCAAATAGGGACCTATGACCGCATTTGATATCCGAAGATCTAATTATCCTTTCCCGCACTATTTAAGAGACGAACCTAGAAATTGAGTTCAGCCCGATTTGATGATCGAGTTTAAAATTGAAGCGTCCAGCGACGCCTTTAACGGTTTAAAAATAATGAGAATTGTCATTACTCAAATCCGGCCCTACCAAGGTCGGTTAGATGTCATGAAAAGTTACGAGTTAAACTAACTGTGTGCGTGATCCAAAGGTAATCAGTTCGGTAATCCGTCCATGTAATGATTAACAATTCAATGCCACGGAAACGGAATACCGCCGCACCTATTTCTGCCGTAAAACAGCAGTGTGAGAACTGCTGTGTTTCGGGTTGAAGGGTGCGGTTAGGCAAAAGACGCCGGACATGAGACATTCCAACTTAGTCCTGAGGAGTAGCAACGCATCCACATACAACCACAGATATGGATGTCCGTGGGCTACAGTGACCACTTAACATCGGGTGGCCTGTATGCTCGTTTCCTATTCTATCAAAATATATTTTAAAAAAAGAACACCTTTCGGCATCAGGCATCGAGCGCCGTGAACTGAAATCACTATAACTTTATATGTCTGTACATGATGGTGGAATCCTTATGTCGAAGGCTCGTCTATGACGGCAACAACGCACCACCATATATTTCTACTGTATGGCAACAGTCTTTCGATTTGAAGGGTTTGGTTAGGCAGAAGACAAGGACCGGAGAAATTCCAACTTAGTCCTCAGGAGCAGCGATCCATATACGACCACAAATAGGACTTCTGTCCTAGTTCAGGTTTGATATGCATGTCCATGGATTGCAGTGACGACTTACTCGTGAAATCAGGCGGTCTGCATGCATGTTGCTATACCGCCAATGTACAAAAATCTATACTATAACTGTACTAACCATAACTTTAATAACAAAATACATAATGTTGCAAAACTTTTCAACTTTAGAGTACCACATACAAATTCGCGATATCACTGTTTGATCCATACACGCCATCTCACTATTATATCCGCCATCGCTTAAAACAGTATTAGGCAATAACACTTTCATTGCTAGTTTATGAAAAAGCTAAATGACTGGTCGGTACGCTAATAAACCAATGGACATCTTTTCAATGCACTTTATCGTTTTCGCGAGCTTTTGCTCATGAAATTACCTCATTAGCGGCACTCAATTAGTCCTATTATGGTCTGCTTTGTTCATGTAAATTGTCATCACCTAAGCATTGGTAAGAAAAAAAAATACTGATTTGCGATACTCAATTAGTCCTATTGTGTGCTGCTTTGTTTACGTCAATTGTCATCACCTTAGCATTGGTAAGAAAGAAAATTCCCAATTAGCGACACTCTATTAGTCCTATCAGAAACTATTTTGTTCACGTTATTTGTTATTAAATTAGTATTAGTTAGAAAGAAAATTCCTAATTAGCGATACTCGATTCGATTGTGTAGTTTGTTTTGTTCACATAAATTGTTATCACTTAAGTAATTAATTAAATTGTTATCCTTGTTATTTTAAAATTGCGTGCATCGTTTACTTATTAGCGACGTTGCATTTAGCCTAGTGCCATTTTGTTTAATACTACCTACATTTAATATTATGTAAGAAATAATGTATGGAAGGTTTATGTCGAAGGCTCGCCTGCGGCGGCATTACTGTCTGATTCTGACGTAAAGCAGCAGTCCGAGCACTGCTGTGTTTCGGTTCAAAGGTTAGTTGTTAGTTGTGGTTAGTTAGAATAAATTGTAGGAGGCATTCTCACTTAGTCCTCAGGAGTAGAAACGCACCCACTCATGAACTCAATGGGACTTCGGACCGACTTTTTTTAAATTATTATAGTAACAGAATAGCGAACGAGCATGCAGGCCACCTGATGTTAAGTGGTCTCTGCAGCCCATGGACATCCACACCTGAGG
>DWKW01002332.1:0-11178 GCA_018250115.1 Doberes anticus
TAATCATAAAATGATTTATTTTTGACCTAACTTGGGAATTAAAATAGAATTTTAAGATGCACATCTCTATCTGTACCTGGATATTTATTATTATTTATTAAATAGCATCATTATATCACATCAAAAGTAAACAATAACTTTAAAGATAACTCAAACTATTATGATCAAATTATTATTTCCATAAACTTTATTTAAGAGACAGTGTTATTTAAATAAGAAAACTTTTATGGCCTATTTCATACTTGTAAAATATAGTAATATTGTAATATTTCGTCATTGCAACTGCTGCGATTAAATTCAGCTCGGGCAAGAGGTAAGTTGTGAACTAAACACCTTCATTAGAAGTAGACTGTGTCAGCATGATAGCAAATTAAATTTCTGTGTGCTGAAATATCATTTATGACTCATGTAAATTACTAGCAATTTTCCTGCAATGTGTTATGCATATTGTATGATTTAAGAAGGCGCATCCTGTCTAGGTAATACTTGATTGGCCTCAATTTTTTTGCTGTAAAGTCGAGTTCCACTTTGTTCTGGTCTGCAGAATGTGACAAGCATTCCAATGCTATGACACAGGAGAAATGTGAATAAAGCTGAACAGATAGTGTCTAAAGCTTGCGGTGATATCTTGACACCACATGGACTGCAAGCCAGTTTGTTGCTTTATTTCCATTTTAATAAAAAGTTTACGGCGTTTGTATGAATATGATTGGCAATCGGAAAGAAATTGGCGTTTTAATATCATGGTTCAAAATATGAGAATCGTATTTTTTCAAAATTTCAAAATTTTCCTCTCAGACGGACCATGATGAATGCTTGCCTTCCATTAGTTGTTTTTCAATCTTATCAGTGATTATAATTATGTATTTATACAGCTGTTTCCAACAGATGTTAAAGAAATGCTTCTCATCACCATGAACTATGTGTTGTCCGTTCATCAGTAGATTTCTTCCAATTCTGTCCATGGCCATACTTTCTGTCTGTACATCTCGTAGGTACTTTACGCTTCGTAGCTGCAATTTTAGGTTGTCTTCTATCTGTTTAATTGTTCCTTCTGGCTGACAGGCGTAGTGATGTAATTTTGCGCAGTTTGTAATTATTTTATGGGATGTTTTATTGCTACGATGTTTTAAGGACGATATAAGTTCCATGTTGAAATATTTTAAATTCTTTGAGGGTTTCAATTGGACTTCGGTTATGTGCGGGCTTCGGTTATGCTAGTTTTGCGTTAAATTTAAGGATTTTTGTTAGTCCAAATAATATACAAGTTTTTCGTTGGAGACTATGATTATTTTCTGCATTATTTTTAGGACCTAAAACGTATAAGTTACCTCTTAATTCATATATGAACCTAAATATATAAGGAATGGAGAGATCATACAGTATGTTAGGTTAAGTTGGTGACGTATTGAAGGATGGATTCAGTTTCTGTTTCTTTTTCCGATTTTGCAAAAATCGTTATCACAAACTTAGTTTGCAAATCACGTGATCACATGACAGAACACATGGAGATCCGGCAGCACCCCTTTGAATTGCACCGACAAGACACTCCCGACTCCCGTACGTGGTCCATGCGCGCCACTACTTCCGCATGGCCAGTGCAGTTCCATAGGATGGACATCCCCATACATATTGTTTTAACGTTATAAAAAGTAAACAGACTTATCTGTATTCCAATGAAGAAAATTGACTTGATATATTATTATTAATAATATATAATTTGATATTTGTGGTAGACTTATATCAAAGACCCGCCTGCGGCTGCGAGGCCTAGTTCTAAGGCAGCTTACAGTCGCTAGCGCAAGGGTGTGTTCACGAACGTTGGACTCTTACAATATTTTTGTTGGGATTTCTTACGTATAATTTTTATTAGTTACTTATAAGCATGAATTATAGGTTTAAATACGTCCACCGATTAACCTGACGTGCTGTATATTATAGCGTTGTTTTTGTTATTTCGAAAGATTCGGCGGATTTGTTTATAAAAATTCTTTCAGTGATACCGATTACGAATATCAAAAAAAATAAAATGATTATTCAGAAGTGCTCCAGTCATTTATCGGTAGTATCTCAATTACAAGCATACATTAAGTTGGCGCGCGTCTTTATTATATCATTCAAATAAAAAATTACACAAGCCAGTCCAGTATTCAAACGCTTGACCGTGCATGCGCACCTAGCCAGGCGATTATCTCCCTCACATCAACTTATGACCCGTACGCTAGGTACGAGTATCGCGTGGAGATGCTGCACCAGGTGTCGCGCGACCCCAATAAGAACATCGTACGCGAGTTTGCATCCGACTTCGAGGTGGGCGAGTGCTGGGGGTATAACCGCTTCTTCCGCCTCGACTTGCTGGCCAGCGAGGGATACCTCAATCCGGATAATGATACGCTTATACTCAGGTAAAATGTTTGAAGTTGTCTCTTTCTAATCAATATTATATTTGAAAATAAATAGTAATTTCATTTTTTTTACTTATAATTATACCCGCTTTAATTCTATATAGCTTTATAGGGTTTCCCTTTAAGTAGATGCTATATGACAAGGCTATGGTGGTGGCTAATAGTGTACACCACACCACCACAATCATTTAGTGTCTAAAACTTGAATTTACTAAACTTAATGTAAATTAAGATTGTTAGTGAGAGCGACTATATCCGAGTGACTTACTTTTCAAGGCTTGAAGAATATAATCATCACATTTTATTTTCGTTTTGTCTCTTAAATTCGATATTAGTAGCTTTTTTAACTTACATTTTCTTTGGAGTCATGTGGGTGGTGTATTTCATTAGGTTCCAAGTGCGGCCGCCCACATTCTACCAACGCTGCCGCGATCAACAGTGGTACATAAATCAGTTGATTACAATTCAGAATCAGCACATTCTGCAGATTAATGATCTCAAAGAGGTAACACGTTTACATTACTATTGTTATTCTTACAATTATCTGTGTATTTTGTACGAGTATTTGCATGTGGCGTTTTTCGTAGTGTTGTGTTATTTAAAGTAAGTTCATGGAATACCGATATTGTACCGTATTTTTACCTTATTTTTTTTTTTGCGTGTTTTGATATTTTTAGTTTAAAGCATTAATTAGCAAATGGGTATACAGGCCAATTAATGTTAAATGATCACAGCATCCGATGAACATCCACCAACGGATTATACCGTGGAAATAGCACCCTAATAGTGGATAAGCAAATGCACGGTCTACGCCGTCGTCAGTAGTGCTTTCTGTAGGTGGGTGCTTTGATACTCCTCAAGATTGAGTTGGAATATATCAGTGTAGCTTCTTTATTCAACCCAAACACAGTATAGCTAATAGTGTTTTTGGATTGAATATAGCTACACTTCCTGCAGTGCTGCCATCTGCTATCCTGCTGACTTTTGGATATAAGACTACCGTAATTTTCAATCAACGCATCAATTAAGTTACTAATCCATTAAGTTAATAATATTTTGTTTGATATATTTCGATTCGTTTTTTGTGTTCCATACCTAAATCTGATAAAAACGTAACCATTAATAGAATCACCTCGTTTCTTATCTGTCTGTAAGTACGTCTATAAAGACCCTATATTGAACCTCAGAACGCGCTTGTTACTCGCACATGGTTATCATCTTCTTATATACCATCTTCTTTTTAGCGCGTCTGTTTGGAACAGTCTCGCAACACGGTAGAGGCTGCGGCCGCAACCCTTGGGGCGACGTCCCGTGCGTTACCGAGCACGTCCGCCGCGTCCGACTTCCCGGCCGGGGCCGCGTGCGTATCCCCCACTCCGGCTGCCGCGGCGACGCTGCCCGCTCTGCCCGCCCTGCCCGCCCTTCCCGCTCCTGCAGCAAACGAGTCCGAAAGCCCAAACCACAACAACTCCGTGGACGTGTTGCCGATGGACGAACTAGCTGCGCCTCCCAACTGGAAGTTCTCGCCGTCCGCTACCACTGTGTGCACAACGCAAGCTAGGCTGAATACCGGTACATCTATACGAAATTCAATTCGTTAGCTAGCTAATTTCATATGGATGTAAAATTTTCTATGTCACCCTTCGAAAATTGATAAAATCTTGAACAATGACACCCTTTTGAAGTATGTGTACTAATAGTCAATCATAACAGTTGTATTGTAGACTTCACAGCGGCTTTAATGAACGTAGTAATTTGCGTTGAAAAATGCTCATATGTCAGGAGAACATCACCTTTGAACGTCGTACGACAGCCGTGACAGTGCGATAAAACTTAATTTGCAAGAGACATAATATACCTATTGTAGGATAAATTACTATTTCTTGTTTTTTTTTTAATTTCCAGGATTGTTGTGTTTCATCCGGATTGAAGGGTGTGGTTAGGCTGAATGCACTGGATATTCCAACCTAGTCCTCAGGAGGAGCAACATACAACCTTAATAAGACTTCGTTCCTATTTGTGGTTGGATGTAGATGTCTATGAGCTGCAGTGACCACTTAACATCAGGTGGGCCGCGCACGCTCGTTTGCTATTCCGTTATAATAGAAATAAATCTTCCAATGTTGTTCGAAGGGTCTCGCCCACCAACCGTAACCTACGGCACCGAGCTGGTCACCACAGACCGGCGTCACCACGCCGTCGACGCTGCGTACAATCAGCCGCCCTCCGCTTCTAGGTGAATCACAGTTTACTTACTTACTTTGTCAATAGTGTTAAGTGTTTAAAGAGCACAGTCAGTGATGCGTTAGTATTAAAAACAGGTGTGGATAACGTTCCATGACGGAATCGGCAGGAAATTCGTATGAAATGTTGTTGGCAGGTTCAAATGAGCATGTGAAAATTGCATTGTGGGTGGGAAATACGTGGCCATAGCATGGTATGGAACAGTAACAATGATCATTGATCAATATAGCAAATATTATAATATAGTCAACATTTTAATTTGACGGTGATAGTCTATGTCGAAGGTTCGCCTGCTGTAGCACCACCGCAGCACCTATTCCTGCCGTAATAACCATTGTAAGCATAAACATTTGTGTTTGAATGGTGTAATTAGGTAGAAGACACTGGACAGGAGGCATCTCGATGTCTACGGGCTGCAGTAACCACTTAACATTAGGTGGCTTGCCTGCTCGTTTACTGTTCCGTTAAAATAAAATAAAATGATACTGGGAGCAATGTCCTTTAACTTTGGATCCTTTCGCCTTGTATCGAATAATAATGTTACAAACCGGTCCAATTTTTTTTTCTTTCTAATGTCATATGCTGGGGGCCATGCGGCCTTTTCAGCTTCACCGAGTTTTTTGCGGGGAACCCTAAGGGCTCGCCCGGACTTATGAGAGTGGGGGAGGGGTAGGAGTGTGAGTCAGCGCCGGGCGTGGAAGCCTCGACCTGAATACGCATCTCCGCCCCGAGACGAAGAGGGCTACTATGGGGTTGCGCGACCGACCTGAGGGCGTCTCCTGCGAGACTCGTCCTCTGCTCAAGTCGACACGATACGTATCTTACGACGACGGTCGGTAGAGGATCCGGTCCAATGGGCGCACAGTTAGACACGTGTGATTGGAACGATTGACGGTACGACAGCCTGCGCAGGTCGTCCGGCGCGGCGCCGGGCGCGGCGGACAGCCTGACGCTGGTGAGCCTGCACACGCTGCTGAGCGCCGCGGGGCCGCGCGCCACGCACGCGCAGCGCGTCGCGCGCGCACGCCGCTTCGCGCCGCCCAACCGCGACACGCCCCGGAGTGAGTCGAGCGCGTGCTTTTTTTTAAAAAAAAAACAAACCGGCCAAGTACGAGTCGGACTCCTAAGGGCTCTGTACCATTGTCTGTAATATCGAGCAAAAGCGAGTAAAAATATCACGTTTGTTGTATGGGAGCCCCCCTTAAATATGTCTTTTATTTTAATTTTAATTAAATTTAATTTTGACGACCCGTATGGCGCCGCGGTCAACGTGCGGTCTGCCGTTCGGAGGGTCCTGGGTTCGATACCCAGCAGGGCATTTGAAATTTGAATGATGAATTTAGATTTCTGTACCTGGTCTGGGTGTTGGTGTGCTTGTTTCTGTGTGTGCCATGGCATCCACGACACAGGTTAAATCCTACTGTGGGGCTATGAGTGTGAGACGTTAAAAAAAAAATTATTCACTGGTCACGGGTCTTCTCTCAGACATGAGTGTGTAGGCATAGTCCACCACGTTAGACAAGTGCGGATTGGCGGACTTCACATGCCTTTGAGAACGTTGCGGAGAACTCTCAGTCGTGCAGGTTTCCTCACGGTGTTTTCCTACACCGTTAAAGCGAGTGATAGTTAATTAACGCATAAGCATTAATTTAAATTAAGAAAAAAGCTCAAACAACGTAATGTAGTATAAAAAAACTGTAATATTTATACGTCACAGCTGGACCGAGGACAGCATTGACTGCTTCGAGCAATAGCGCGACAACGGCCCTGGGTGCGTCTGCGTCATTGCCGGATCTGAACCCGATGCCGAGCAGCATTGTGGCGGACATGACTGACACAGAGCAGTATGAATCGACCGCTATCGCCAACACTGCATTGCAGCCCAGTGCGACCTCGCTGGCCGTGCTCACTGCCTCAGACTCTAGCAGTGAGACAGGGGTAAGACTTCTATATAATATTTTTAAATAGTATTGTGGCAGACGGTGTGCTAAATCTACGGTAATATAAGCTGCATTAATAAATATAAACGTAATGATTGAAAGAAACAAAGGAAGTTGCAATAATAGTATCGACGAATTATATTTTACATTATAAAGTTAGCGAATACTAGCTAATAATCAGAGGGTAGTAGGTCCTTCGTTTCCGAGGAGAAAAGGAGAGGCAAAATAAATAATTTATGCAAATGCGAAATACACTGTGAAAAATGATAATTGAAAATGAAATTATTAACTAACTTACCTTTTTTTACAGGATATGGTGTTTACCGAACTAGAGGCTTTCTTTGATGATAATCGATCCCACTCAATGGGTCACAATTTTGACGACTATGATACGGATGGACAATCTTTGTCAGGTTAGTTAGTTAATTAGTGAGTTTGACGTACAGTAGCTTAAAGTCAGATTGTAATGAAGGAAAGGAAAGGAGTTGTCCTTAGAGATTTTTTTTTCCCCAAAATCCCTTTTATTCTCAATGTTTTCCCATTTACCTTTTCACTTATTTAATATTGACGTCGTAGAATTTTAAAGGTAGCCAATTCCGAAATAAACGGTTGGTAGCAATTGGTTGTCGCCTATCGAGCGGTACGTGCGTTGCCCCTTTGAATTATTTTGCACCTGTGCTGAAGATCCTCAAGTTATCCCTACGTTTAATGGAGTAAGTCGCTTCCTGTCCTACTTGCACACATTTCCTACCTTATCCGTCTTTTCCCTATATTCCTCCCTACCATCCGCATTCCCTCCCCTCCACAGACGGCTCCTCCGGCAGCGGGTGCTCGTGGTGCGGGGAGAACCCCGAGGCGGGGGCGTCAGGGGTGTCGGGGGAGGCCGGGGGCTCGGGGCGCTCCGGGGCGTCGTCAGCGTCGCGCTATTCGGCGCGGCGGCGGCGCCAGCGGCCCTACACGCTCTCGCACCTCGCTCGCGACGCCTCGTAACACACTTAGCTCACCCCATCTAACATTCCTATAACCCTAATTATCTCTTGCAATACGATGTTATATTGCATTGCGATTCCTTCGTGACCGAAATTAATTTTATTTAGATTATTGCTAATTATATCGGGGCTTTAAGATTTCAAAAACTTACTTTTTTTTTTCTTTTCTAAGTAACATTTGAAAGTATTTTTTTTTTCTTAAGGACTAATTTTAAATTACTAGTTGACTTTTTAATTTCTCTTTTTATAATATTTAGGCTCTTATAATTTAGGCTCCTTAATATTTAATGATATTTAGGCTTCTGTCATTATTTATTGTTTTTGTTCTAAACATATGGCAAATATTATATTATAAACATTATATATTTCCATTTTACTTAAATTGTTTTAAAAGTAAATTGTTTCAGTTAAGTAAAACAAAATTAAATTTTGTAAATAAATAAATGAGTAATTTGTTGTTAAAAAATATATTTATTTGAGGTTCAAACTATAAGTATTATATTCGATGTATTTCTAATATTAGCACCAATGATTTTCTTGAAAATTAAGCATCGTGAGGACGAGAGAGCCAAGAGCAAGATAAACTTTTATTTACTTTAGCCTTTTCAACGACGTTTTACCAACTTTTAACTGCATGTCGGAGATTGCAGTAATGTGTGCCGAAGTTTAAGTTAAGTACAACTCGAGGTGTGACCACAGGCGATAACGAGGTCGAGGGCGCAGTGGGCGGGCTCGTGACGAACGGGTCCAACTCTGACATACTGAGCCGGCTGCTCTGCGCCGTGCACGGCGGCCGTGCGGGCTCTGAGCGCACCGTCACGCTGGCCGGCAGCGACGCCCCCGGCCCCGAGCCGCCAGGGATGCTCGCGTCGGCCGCCGCGCCGGCCGCGCCGCCCGGCCTTGGTGCTACCGCCGCCCCTGCTGCGGCTGCCGCCCCTGCTGTGGCCACCGCCTCCGCTGAGGCCGCTGCCTCTGATGCAGCCGCTGGCCCTGCTGCGGCCGCCGCTCCTGCTACGGTCGCCGTCCCTGCCGCGCCTGCTGCGGCCGCCATGCCTGCTGCGGCCGCCACGCCTACTGCGCCAGCCATGCCTGCCGCGAGTACCTTTCCATCCGCGGCCGCCGTGCCTCTCCTGCCGCGTGACGATCCGCAGCTCTCCACTGCCGCGCACACCGACATGCTGCTGCTTAACCTTATGCGTATCAACGGCCTCACGCCCCCCAACGTCGGGCCCTCTCGCAGTACGCCCTGTGAGCACTCCTCTCGACATTACTTATCACAATTTTAACAAAATTTACATAGTAGGCATTATAACATAAAATTTATAATTCTTAAAACATAATTTAGATTAATGTTGTGTTCATCAGCAGTTTGAGCGTGTTCATGTATTACACGATTTTTTAATGAACGTACAATATTTTATCGAAACAGTAGACTTACTAAGATATTGAAAACATCTTATTTTATAATTTTAACCTATTCATGTGTTGTTCCATCCATCCATTGTTTTAATGAAAGACGCAGCTATGAAACTAAAAATAATTACAGGATAATAAAAAAGGACTCTCGCCATCCTTATCCTCATCATATTCACCATCATTTTTATCTTCAGTTATTCTCACTCCCGTTCCAGTTTTGTTTCATTTCTCGTTACATGTTAAGCGCCATTCCGTCCTTACTATACTTTTTAAACGTGTAAATGATTGTTACCGTTAACTGAGTATAGTATAGTAAATAGCGTGTTTCCGTTCAGTGGAGCGGTACTGGTCGATGTTCGACCAGCCGTCGCTGAGCCCGAGCCCCACGGAGCCGGGCGACGCGCTGTTCCGGTGCAACAACAGCTCTCAGCGGACGCTGCCGCCGCGCCGCTATCGCCGCGCTCCGCGCCACGCTCAAACCTCGCACAATACGCACGCGCCGCACTCGACGCACACGACGCACACGACGCACTCGACGCATTCGCCGCACTCGACGCACTCTACACACTCGACGCACGCGCCGCACTCGCCCGGCCAGATGCGCGCCAGGGACCGCTTGGCCGAAGGTGAGACCTCCTGCACTATAGTATGTACATGAAATAAGAAGGACATGAAATAATTTTGATATTTCGATTTAAAAAGATTTCGATCAATTTCGAATCTAACCAATATTTACTATAGGTCTGCATTTTTTTTTTGTAAAAACCAAGCTCAAAAAAACTAACCAAGAACTCATTTGATGTATTATCTTATCAATAATAATGAATTTGTCTTTACATCATATGGGTATTGCCATGGTCCTTATTTTATGCATTATGTTAAAGCACCACATCACTTAATGTACTATTGGGGCCTGATTATTTCAACATCCAATAGAATAATCAAAACGAACGCAGTAATTAAGAAATAATTAGTTTTGGTTGCTAAAGTTTGGCATATTACAATGTATGTTTTATTCATCACTGTCAAACCATTGATGTCCCGCTACTAGATAGAAGGTTCTTTTAAGGCCATAATAAACCAGTATTACAAATTAATTGTCACTCGTTTTAACAGTGAATGAAAGCAAATTGACGATAAAAAAAATTAAATTTAGATAACGTCTTTATCGATTATAACCGATTTTACAGCTATCAAAGCTCATAAATTAATTCGATCTTAAAAAATTATTAGTAAATAGTAGCAGATGTTTGGAGTCTCGTCAAGAGGACACATGAAGATGAGTTTCTGCACTGAGGCCGTTGGATAGGCTGGTAACAGCAATAGGTGCAACGATGCTGGAGCCGCAGTCTCACTTTCAGTGAAATAAATACGTACATTTAGAGTTTAGACAGAGCACATCACAACTTCATTAACTGGTATGTTCTTCTGTCTATGTTCAATAGTGGTAGCACCATCGCTATACTTATTAGCGCCGCATGACAGCGACGTCACGTACTCCCCCGGACAGCGGCGCTGCAGGGACCGATACAATAATGGTGAGCCCCAAATTTAATTAATGAAGACGAGATTACTATTATTATTTTCGCTCAAGTCTGAATTTTATACTATATTATCATATTGTTTTTTGGTCTGTTTAGTAAACGTAAATGATTTGTGTTTTGCATGTCGCAGCTGCGATGGGCCGCCTGCCGCAGCTGGGCACGTCCCCGCCCAGCACGCCGCGCCGCGCACACGACTACCCGCCCTCCGGCGACCACGATGATCTCGACACCATGCTCGACTACAATGTAAGCATATTTCGGCTTTCACGATGAAGATGTAGAGAAATAACTGACGCGTCACTTTAAATAGTATTCAAAAGTGCACTGTGGTGCAATCGTACGTACACAGTAGTAAGCTTAAATGTTTTTCATTAATGAATTTGGGGAAGTGTTCGCTTTCCTGTGACTCGCAGGACACTCTTCTCGACATGTTGCTGAACGGGCTGACGCTGGACGGCCAGCGCGATGTGGCGGAGCAGCCCGAGGCGCCGCCCGTGCAGCCGTGGATGCCCGCGAGCACGCGCGAGTCGCCGCGCGAGCCCTCCCGCGGTGACTGACCAGCGGCCGCGCGGCCGTGCAGCCTGTGCCGCCAGCCGCGCCGCCGCCGCGCCCTGCCCGCTCCCCCGCCGCTCCTCACGCC
>DWKW01002333.1:0-11174 GCA_018250115.1 Doberes anticus
TGCTGCTTTACGGCAGAAATAGGTGCAGCGGTGGTGCCGCCGCAGGCGAGTCTTTGACATAAGACTCTACCACCATCGAAGACTCTACCACCATAGTTAGTTATACGAAGGATTCGATTCTAAGAATAAAATATACAGATATAGCATTTTTTAACTTACCCACGCACATATCAACCAGTCCCTGGTCCCAGCCTTTGATCACTTGCCCCACACCCAGTTGGAAGGTGAACGGTTGGTCACGGTCATAGCTGTAATAATCGAAACGTAAAGTTTATCAAAATGTTTATGTCAATCTTAAAACGACAATGATAGGAAGGTATGTACATAAAACCGACGCACTCTTAATTTTCTTTACCTTATTAAAAATAATTTTAAACTGCTGTAACGGTTAAGGAAAACATCGTGTGGAAACCTACATGCCTCCAATCCGCAATTGGCGAGCGTGGTGGACTATGGCCTAAACTCTCTCATCAGCAGTGGGACGATAATGGGTTGATGATATACATAATTTTATTATGTGTTCTTATTACAAAGGAGACAATTTGCGTGTAGCATAGAATGCAGGTTATATTTAGCGATTGCACCGAGGTGAATTGTCCATATATTTCGGCAATGTGACCGGACCATCAGATAAATCGGCTCGTAGAATAACACTATTACATAGGCCTTTGTTCGAAAGTACAGTTTGTTGCACCCATTACGGTTTATCACATTCACAAGCAGATTCGAGTTGAGGATGCCAATGAACAGACCACGCTAGTACTATCCTTTGAGCGTTAAATATATTATGGCCACGATAACGAAGATATTATGCTTTTACGCGACGATTGAGTATGACATTTGAATTGAATAACGAAATTTTACGCGTAATTAAATAAATATGAGGCATAAGTTTAGTAATAGTAACATTGAATTTCTTTAAAGAGATACGTTATCCTTCCATCGGAACTTAATAAAAGTTATCGGGGTTGTGTATTTATTTATAAGTATCACAAGAGAAAAACAATTTTCTTCCTGTTTAAAATTTTATTGTATCTTTGCTAATCACCCAATAAATGCTGAAAATATTTGAATGGAAACTTTGACAGTTTAAATGCATAAAGTTATGGTTAGACTTATCTACTCCCGAAAATTTGAGCAAAATCAATACAGTTTGAAAAGGGATTTTGTTTTTTACCATTCTTATGTGGCGGTAGTTAAAAATCTATATCTGAGTAAGTCATTCTAGAATATTGGATATTTTTTCACAACTTGGTTCGCGAAAGCGGCGAACAAATTGGTTTCAATCCCTTTGTAATACTTTATAGCACTTTACCACTTTAGTAATACTTCATACCGTAATACTTTTTGAAATCAAAATTATCTGAAATAAATTATTGGGGACCGCTCAATATGTTATCTTCATTAATCATGAAAGAGAAATTTTGCTATGTACACAATTACGCAAGTCACTTTAAAATTCGGCACGTATTACATAATACAGTAATTATATTTGATTTGATTGATCATACATAATAATTAAAACGAAAGAAAGAAATAAAAAAAAAGAAAGAAAAAAATAAGTATTATTTTAAGTCAAACGATATACCTATTCAATACTAAATACGAACAGTAATGTAAACTAAACAGTATTTCGAAAAATATAAACGTATCGAAAATTGCTGCACTGAAATAAAGTGATTCCACGCATTGCTAAGTTTTATGAAACTCGTAGAACCTAGTACATACCTCCAATTTCGTACAGGAAATTACTACACGATGGCGATATTTGCTCACACACAAAAATTCGTTTGAAGTCAAACAACGTCACCGAAATCAAATAGCAACTATATTTCCGCAAGGAAATAAAAGCAGTAACTATCTTGGTGTGTTTGTTTATTTTTTAGATGACTTAACATTTTCAACATTTCTATATTGTTTGGTCTGGGTGTTTGTGTGCTTTTTTCTGTGTTTGTCCATGGCACCGGTTATGACACAGGTTAAATCCTACTGTGGACCTATGAGTGTGAAACATTATCCATTTATTTCTATTTTCCGACTCGTATGGCATGGTCGCCGACATGTCGACCTACCGTTCAATTCCTAGCAGGGACCAAATTTTAATGAGGATTTGTGTTTGCCGTCCGGGTGTTTCAATGGCACCCACGATACAGGGTATCTTATTATGTAGCTATGAGTGTGTTATTTGTTATTAATTTTTTTATTTTATTCACAAATCTAGGTTTATAATTTTAACTGAACCAGCCGAACGCTAACGGTGTTCGCATCGTACTTTGTTTTTCTTAGACCTAATCCACTAAAGGCAATATAACGGAATTTTATATTCAAATAAATAATTTTTCGATGTTTTATTTTGTACTGAATATTAAATATCGTTAACGTTTATACTTCGTATTTCAATATGATTTTTATGTACGACACATTAAGTTTTTATTTTATTCTGATTTATACTTACGATTAGTTGCAACTTGTACGGGAAATAGATTTATTTAGATGACCACTTTCATTTCATTAACAGCACAAGATATGGTACATAGTAACGGACTTTTATTTATCTGAAATGAACTATTGAGACCGCGGAAATGATTGATAGCTCTGACGTTTGCTACTGGTAGATAGCGTTTATCATTTTTTTTATGAATAGTCTGTAGAAAATATTAGACAATTCTGTTAAAACATATTCATCCAAGTTATGAATTGAAATGCAATATCTTCTTCAAATTATCTATTAAATAAAGGCAAACGAAAACAATCTTATCATCTTTATATCTGCAATATATCAATAAATTTAAAAATATTTATAAAACAACAATATCTTATAAACAAATAAATTATTAATTATAACAAATAATTAATAAAATTAAAGCGTCTCTTAGTGAATTTGGAATAACTTTCTTCTTACTTTATGTTTTACATAATATACTGCTTTAATACAATAAATAAACTGAAACATATATTTATGTTGTATACTCAAATTCATTCATCATTCACTCCCATTAAATTCATTCTCCCATGAGTGTTAAGTAGGGGCTGTTTGTACGCCAATACACTATTTATTTATACAATTAGATACATTATTAGTTTCTTAATATATTACTTTATAGATGTATTCACGATTCATCCATACTTTGTGAATAAAAATAGTGAATCGCACAATTTCGTCTTATCACAAAGTTTTACGTAAATCAACTCTACACACATAAAATTTGTATTGAAGTCAGATAAGTTTAGGTAATAAAGGAACTAGTGTAAACATATTTTTTAAATGACCCTTAATTGTTTAGAATTATTTTATTAAAATTGTTATTATTAATCTGAAACTCTTCAAATTCTTACTTACTTACTCATAAAATGTGGTAATCATATCTTATTTTATTATTAAACTAGTCCCTATGGAAGGTTGCAACGGAGTAACGCGGAGAAGAAGATAATTATGTTAAGTTTAGCACTCCGTCACAAACGTACAAACGTCTTTTTGGAATTCAATTGATTGTGGATGGATCTATCATGTCCTAAATTAACATATAAAATAATGTTTATCCCGTAAAAGCCAAGGACCCCCATGTAACATTTCCATTTCTTTATCCTAACCTGACTAACTAACTAACTAAAACCAAGGGGACTGGTCTGTAAACAATAGAACAGTAGCACAATACCTTTATACCGAGTTTCTAAACTGAATCCGCATTCAATGGCTTACGTAGTTTATCGACCGCATAAATTTAGTTTTTGTGTTTATTTTGTAATCCCGAAAATATCTCTTAAATTAATTTTTCTCTCGTTTTCTAATTCAGTGTTAGTGATAACATTTACAAATTTCATTAATTGTCATAACGATATCGTCCCTATAAATTTTTATTTTATTTTTTGGACTCTTTTTGTTCGAAGATCACGCAGACGAAGTCTCGGGAAAAGGCTGTGTGAATAGTTGTTAGAAAGCAATTGCTTCAGGAATATTCAAACAATACGCGATTAAGATAATTCAATTTCGAAATCATTCCTTTTCAGCTTTAACTATCGATTACTATGAACATAAATACATATAAATAATGGATTATAGCTACTTCATTGTCTGTTGTCCAAAAAAAGCGTGGCAGAGATAAGGCAAATAATTACTTTAATTATCTACTGAGTTGATAATTTCAATTACTAGACGCACATATTAATTAATCTTAATTTTCGCTGTATGTCATTACATTACTACCTAATAATAACACAACCAATACGTTACTCCAATTTATTAATATTAATTAACTGCCAAGCAAATATAATTATAGCAGCATTTCGAATATTATTGCAGTCTTTCACGTGTTTTTAATTAAAATTGCAGCTACAAGTAGCGTACAATAAGTCCTCGTATTAATCAAGTCGATCGCATTACTTTTTGCAGAATTGTTTCTATTCCGAGCATGGTTCATTTCGTCGTCAGGAGTAGATATGTTTGAAAGTGGTAAGTACATAAAGCATCGGAGACAGTCGCAATGACCTGACACACTCGGCTATGGTTACATCGTTAAGAATTTGAAATTCACATTCAAATGACGCAACCGAAATGATAATCACGTCGAATTAACGCACGTACGCCAGGACACGCTAGAAAGTTGTCGAACTATG
The DNA here is from genome assembly GCA_018250115.1 of Doberes anticus. NCBI lineage: Eukaryota > Metazoa > Arthropoda > Insecta > Lepidoptera > Hesperiidae > Doberes > Doberes anticus. Next base: position 4,615 of record DWKW01002333.1, read on the forward strand.
AGCAGCAAATCGAAAGTACCGCTGCTCGTCTGAAGTGAAAACTATTGTTTGAGAGAACTCTCTCTTCTTAAATCGCGATATCATCGCTACAACTTCCTGTGAGTGCGATTATATGTTTTTCGCGGTAAAAATGTAGGTACCACTCCGTCGTTTGTCTGTTCCCGGAAAGTTTCTGTGTTTAACCGTTGTTGTAAAAAAATATCGAGTCTACTGAAAGATTATACATATTTATTACTACGCTATCGTATGATTTTATTTTAAATTAACTGTTTTTTAACATACATTGATACAATTATGTGGATTTCCACGACCGCATAAATATGATCGTAATATTAGCGTGATGGTCATACATTAATACCTTATAAGTTACCGTAACACATTACAGTAACGCAACATTAAAAAGATGCAGTGAACAAGAAATGCTAACAGTCAAATCTGACAATTTAATTTTCTTTTACGACATTTACCTCAAAATGATTTCATTAACACGCGTTATCGTACTAATTACTTTTTTCAATTATCGTCTCTGTTTAATGAAGTCGGTTCTGTCTGTCGGTTACGATTTAAGCTAGATTTAATAATCGAGTTTTAATATTAGTAGCAAATGAACGCTAAGCTTGTGGTAAACAAGGAAAAAACAACGCATAGGGGAGTCGGGGTCACACAGTTAGATATAAGAACATTCCGTTAGAAGTTGTCCTTGATTTAAAAAAAATCTATTGTCTTTTTGGCAATTTAATTCAACTGTCTTTTTTTTATTCAAACGTATTCCGTTTGAATACCAACGAGCATGCAGGCCACCTGATGTTAAGTGGTCACAGTAGCCCATGGTCATACACATCAAACCTCAACTAACGTGGAAGTCCTGTCTGTATATCTGTATTTATATGTCATGTCGTATGTCTGAATTTGGAATCAATTTAATTTAATTTTTTAATTATAAGTATAATAGGTATAAATGTATTAATACATAAATACACACACATAAAATTTTGAAGAACAGATTACTTGATGTATTGCCAAAAACTTAACCATTTCTTCCAAGGAATTGAAGTTTAAATCTGACGTTGCTATACACTTTTTTATATACCAGGATCACTTTCTATACGTCAATCGTATCAAAGAATGATAGCGACAAGCGGTTCAAGTGCTTTGTAACATACCAGTAGGTACCTAATACAACAGAACGTGAAAATCAATGTAATCACTACAACCTGCTTATAAATCGACTACAACTTAATATTTACATCATATGTGGCTGCAAATTATTTCCTAAGATGAATTAAACGGTTCCGCGGAGTTCAAGCTATGTGCGGTGAAAGTGGTGACTGGTGAGACACCGGAATAGAACGGGTTAAGGCGCCGTCCTAGTCAAGTGGCATACGAATGTTGTTTGACGGCGCATTCCACTTGAGGACGATTCACGTGTCATAAATTTATTTGCGATCGAGTAACAGGAAATGAGCGCTGCCAGATTAAAAGTTCATCAAGTTTCTGAAGCAAGCAATCTTACGAGCGCGCAGTTGATTGTTGACAAAGGGTGTAATGCAAGCTTGTACCGTTATAATCAAACCGTTACTCTCGTATCGACGAGCAAGAGTCTCTTCTCAAAGATTAGTTGCATTTAGGATTTAAGTAGTAGCCAACCACGCTGGCCAAGTGCGTTTCGGACGTCACGCGCCTTTAAGTACAATACGGAGAACTTTCAGGCACGCACGTTCCCTAGCAGTGTTTTCCTTCACCGCAAAGCGATTAATAATAATTTTCTGATTTTCACAAAACTTCGAAATATTCTATTCCATGCTTGGGATCCACCAAACCTATTACTTACAACCCAAAACTTGCACATTACGCTTTCGAAATTACCGTATACCTCCTATTTTACAGGTAAACAAACTATCAAATAGGATTTCTGAAATTCAGTTAGCGAATTCCCTTTATTTGCTGTGCTCCGTCACTGGATAATCGTCAATTATATTAATTAAGCACTAATGCACACTTCTGAATGATACCTACAGATATTTCCTAGAAACATACGATCTAAAGGTGTCGGGTTGCTTGTTAGTTTTCTGTCAAGGAAACTCTTTAAGATAAAACATTTATACTGTAAATACAAGCTACAGATACAGAATACAGTTATATATACATTCTTTTGTAAAGATCTTTATTATATTCAGTAAATTGAAAACAATTCAATAATAATATTTTTAAAATTTCTCTACGACTGTGTTTTTCCACGGAAGGCTAACATTCTATTGTCGTTGAACCATACCCTGGTCTAAAAAACCCATCTCGTCCGAAAACGATTAATAAAAATAAATAATTGTTATGCAATTCGTAAGTCATAAATGTAAATTGAATATTTATTTTACCTTATAATTAGATCAAAGTTTTAATATTTGGTTTATTCGTAATATCGCTATACGGAAAACAATAATTTTGAATTTCTAAAAGTACTGGCACGATTGCTTATTTAATTGTCTTTTAAAAAACTCGACTGCGTAAAAAGAACTGAAAACATGTAAGTAGTTAAATTTCTCCTAAGATGAATACAATAACAATACTCCATACTTCAAAATCCATTATGCCGTTTAGAATATAAGCGGTCACAAAGAAATCTACAGAAGTATATACATACAAACATAGATATGTACTTACATACGAATACAAATACACACTAACATACACACATACACGAAACACATTTCTCCGTTTGGGATAGTAGGGTAAAAATTGTTAAACACACTTTCTTAAAAATGAATCTCAACTGACGGACAAAGTATTAAAGAGAAAGCCTTTTGCATTCTTGTGATGAAAAACAGGATCTTCGCCTTTAAAAAAATTCTCTTGAAATGCTTTTCCATTACCTCCGCTGCTATTTTTAAAGGATGCTAGAAACCTCTTCATTTAACGAATGAAACTTTACGCGAATTGGAAAGGCTTTGAATGCCTATAACTTCGATGATTATCCCGATAGTTTTATCTACCTTGAACTTCGTACGTTTGGTATAAAAAACTATAGGGGAAAAAGGGAATAAGCTCAAGTAGGTACCTTTTACAAATTTAATTTCCCCATTGATATTTTTCAAATTGTGAGTGATAGCCTAGCGTTTAAGAAACTCGACCTCTTGCTCCGATGTGTCGGCGTTCGAATCCCGGTACGAAATTCTAAATTATGTGCTTTATCAACCTTAATGATCACTTAAGTAAGATGACTTTGATTCACTTACGGTGAAGGAACATATCGTGTTGAATCCTATTTGCCTGAGAGTACTCCATCATGTTTTTAAAGGCGTGTGGGTTCCGCCATTCAACATTCAGCTTTGATGGGCTATGGTCTAAATTCTTAGAGGGCTTAAAGGACAATTCTTAGATTGCCGTGCCCAAAAATGGGACAATATCAAGCTAGTATAATATCATCATCAAGCTAATATCAAGCAAGCTATCAATAACAGCTAGTGTGTTCGTTTATTTATATTAGGAGAGAAATATAATAATCAATACGAGTGTATCGTATTAGTAATTAATTTCTCAATCATAAGAGAAACTGACTTATGCAACATCATTTTAATAACCTAAAAATTTTAGTGCAGACGTAAAACGCAATTTTTTTATCAATCAATATTTATGATTGACATTTGGTAAAACATTTCATTTGTATTTCTATATTGTTTTTTAAAACCTCATCCTGATATTAAACAGGATTTTGGTCTTCGTTGTCGATGACCATGAGCAACAAACATAGTTTGATAATGGCAGAGTCTCATATCGAAGACTCGGTAGTGGTGTTACCACTTTACACCTATTTCTGCCGTAATGCAGCAATGTGAGAACTGCTGAGTTTCGGTTTGAAGGGTGAAGAGTTCGGCAGAAGACATTGGATAGGAGGAATTCCAACTTAGTCCTCAGGAGTAGCAACGCATCCACGTACGACGTCAGATAAGTTTTCCGTCCTACTTGAGGTTTAATATGGGTGTTCAGTGGCAACATAACAACAGATGGCCTACATGTTCGTTTGCTATCCCGTCAATGTATAATAAACTCAAAGTAGTGACTACGTAGCTTTTAAGAAGAGAAATTTTTACGCCATTTTTAAAAAATCTTATGTAACGTCATTACATAATATTAAAGCGTGGAGTGGCAAAACAGACCGTAGAAAACTATTGCGAATCTAGATGATGGCCGAATCTAACATTTCGACAGACGGTTCGATTTTTTCTTTAAGCAGTTACTTGGAAGCAATCACCATTATAGGTATCGTTGGATGAAGAAGTAGCCCATTCGCTTGTACATGTACATGTACATCCATTTGTAAGCTAAGGGTTATATCATGACATGTTCACATGAAATGCTCATTGGCTCATGGATGCAAGATAATCAGTGACGTATTCATTAAGTAATTTTGGAATAAATGATGAGCACATTTGCATTTTCAACATAGACGTTAATCCGAGTACCTAGGATTAATTATTAACACATACAAGCGCAACTAGTACATTATTAGAGTACATATATTATTATACTAAACTTCAAATTACATATATTAGTAATTACGGGCTATATAACGGTCGTAATTGATGGAATATGAAGTCTCTGACACGGTGCCTTGTATGAAAGTAACCGTAAGCATACCACGCGGTCCGCCTCGTGATTCCCTCAACGTGCCAGTGCCACTCCAGCGCTATTCAGTTTATGAATGTAGTAATTAAATACGTCTAAATTGCAAACCCTTTGCAAATTTGACATATATCTACCGGCTTGTGAAGTTCTGAGAACTGTGTTTAAACTCCTTCGTTATCACGCTGCCTAACGAAGGATTGTGGTACTATTGAACAGAGACCAAAGTCCGAATGGTAAATGAATATAATATCTGTGTTATAACATGTACGGAGTCCTCTCTTTAACTTACTACAAATTTGCTAGCTGGAGTTAACAACCAAACTTTAATAGTTTGACTGTTATACATTTCATAGATTTGCCCGATAATAATTGGCCACGAGCGCTAACTACGGCTACCGCCTAGCGCCTTACGTGCTTGTTAGCCGCTTTTGAAATAACAAAATACACATTTGTTAGGTAAATATACATATCTAAATACACATTTTTTATTATTTATTAATGTGTAAGGTTGTAAGGTTTTTGATGAAGAACGAAAACATGGAAAATTGTACAATTCCATGCACGAAGTACTCGGCATCATGTAAATAATCAGATATTCTTGTTATTTAAGTTAGTCAAGGACCACTAAACCGTTCAATAACCTGATATGTTGACCATAAGCGTATCGGCGCCGCATACCCAAAAATATTTTTTATTCAAGACGCTAATCCAAGGTTCACTCGGCCCTTCGACGACTATGGCGCAGTGGTCAACGAGCGGTCTGCTGTTCGGAGGGTCTTGGGTTCGATTCCAGCGGGGCAGATGTGTGTGTCCATGGCACCCACGACACAGGTTAAATTCTACTTTGGTGTTCAAAACACTGTGAAACGTTATTTATGATTTATTTATTAATTTGACGTTTCCTCGCCAACTAGCGAATCCTAAGATGGCAAACACAGCATTATTTAGTAAAATTACTTCCGCTGAAAATGGCTGGAATTAATTTGATATCTATTGAAATAAATTTGTCATGTTTCACATACGATTATTGAATATAAATACTCAGTAAATTGTAATAGTCAGTCAGTACCTACGTTTAATTTCTCGAACTTATAACATAAGATATGTACAAGAACGGTAGCAAAATTGAAAATTACTATAACTACATTCTGTAAGGCACCTTACTAATGAATTTCATGTAAATTGATAAATCAAATAAAGGTCCATATTATTATTCATCCCCAACTTTATAGGTACTTACGGGATAAAATTAGTGTTTGAATTTTTGTTTATTAGCAGAGTATGTATGAAAAATTATTCTCAATATTAAACTTTTTTTCTGTTACTTCAAAGTGGCGAAGAATCATAATTTTTAAGTGTCCCTAATAATCTGATTTGAAAAATTTACAATGTCTATGTTCTTTGAAAGATATCTTTATTATTTGAAGTTTGTTCAAAAGTAATATCTTGATCGAACGAACCAGAAAATTTTAATTAGTCATTCCGACTTGCGCTGCCATCGGGAATATTATTACAAGCTTTTACTTATTTTTTTTTTCTTTTTACATATTTGGATTCGCACTATGTTAAAACAACTAGAATGATTCAGGCGTCGCATTCCGAAATGTATAGAGCTTTGCTCGCGGTAACATCCAGTTTTATTTATCTCAATCTGCCCGCTAAATTAGAAGATATGAGTTTTTAAATATTTCAAGTAGATTCATTGCTTTATCCCTTACAGCAAAGATAAAACCGGGTAAGCGAGTGTCGGACCAACCACGGCGGTGGGTTAAAATTCAAAGTTAATGATAAAAATACATATTATTACCTATCCATGCACTATATCCATTTTATTGGCAATAAAAATAAGAACTATTGAAAAGTTTTGATGGTGGTAGAGTCTTATGTCAAAGGGTCGCCTGCGGCGGCACCACCGCTACACCTATTTCTGCCGTAAAGCA
>DWKW01002334.1:0-11171 GCA_018250115.1 Doberes anticus
TTTATGATAATGATTGACAATTGAAAATTATTGGTGATTCTGGTGTACAAACATAAAAAAAATCTATCACACCTACTGAACACTACGGCTACTACAATACCTTTAGAGAATACTAAAAATGAGATGTAAGCAAGTGTCAAAATGATGACACATATAATTCTGCAGATTTGACCTTAAGTCGTAGCAGCATCAGTGCAGGCAGATCTTTCAAACCAGTTGCAAGAATGCAAGTGTGACACACTTCAACAAGGTTTTTTTAAACTTAAATTTATAGCTCTTGCCTCATCATGTATTTATATAAAATGACAAAATCTTGTCTGTCATTTTTATTTCCATTGGTATATTATCCTATCCTGTTTAATATTATAAATGTAAACAGTTTTCGAAGATGTTAAGATTTTTGTTACTTATTCACCCGGTGAAGTTTGGCACACAGACAAACCATGTTTTGAATTAACAAATAGGATACGTTTCCTTACCATCTATGTCTTAACCGACTAGGTCGCTTTTATAAGCCAGTTTTATATAAATCCATGATCAATAGTTTACGAACTTATCTCTATAGGAACGTGCAAATATGTATTAGTAAAAAAATCTTACCACTAAGATACGAGTATGTCTTATTTAAAACTACGGGTGGATTCGAAAAGATAGTTCCCAATCGAAATGTTAAATAAATTTATGTCAATTAAAAAATATGTTATCTGCAAAGTAGGTATATCTTTCTTAACAAAAATATTAAGAAACCTTCAGTGTTAAAAATGCATAATTATGTATTTTATTAATATCATATCATCACTCTCTATGTCTTCTTAGAGATGAGTAAAGAGATACGTATTGGTAAGGTACAATAATATCATCATCAATTCGATACTATCGCAATACTTCAAGGCATGTACCTATTTCCTTTTAAAGATGAGATTGATTTTACGTCACAGACCACTGTACTCGCCAAGTTTCGGTCTTAAAGGTAAATACGGAAAAAAATATTGAGCTTTGTTCAATATTTAATTTATTAATCTGAAATTTGCATTGTTTATCTAACATATAAAAGCACTGTCGCATTACCGAGTTCAAGCCGTTTCTTTCTTTGGGACTTCTTCAGCTTCTTTCTTCGGTCCCCAAGGTCGGTAAGGGTTGTATAAGTTATATTTAGAATCGTAAGGGTATCTGGGATCATATGGTCTTGGGTTCACCAAAGGATTATTGTACTGCCCGTAGTAGGGATTTTGGTAGTTGTGAGGATTGTAGCGGTTATAAATTGGGTCATATATTCCTTTAGGGTCCTTAAGTCCAGCTGTAGTTATGGGGTTGACGTTTTTGCCGTCAGCTGGAATATGGACACCGGATGGTCTAAAACCTGTAAGCAAAATGTTTCAAAATAAAACACACAATTAACAAAATTATTACGTAATCGGACATATTGAAAATACTGTTTAGACTTTAGATCAAAGTGTGTTGTCTAAGTTATACAAGCGATTTTAAAGAAGATTCATAGTGTAGAGATGAGTCGCTTGTATATTAATAGACCTTTTCAGTATGAAGAAAGTACTACATAAGTAGTAACTTAAAAAAATTACAAATTTACCTTGCTTGGCATTTTGCAGGGCATGTACCTAAGCCTTGTACAAAGTAGGTCATTATGCCCATTAATTTATGTAATTGATCAATCGTCAAACAGAGGCAAATTTAATGTTCATGCTTGTAATTAAACCATCATCTGTATGATATGTTTAATCTTCTTTATGAACAATATTAATTCTTACCATTTTCGTCGGCGACGTAGTTAACTTGAATGGGTGTCCCTTCAGGAGAAATGTAACCAAAGCTTCCTTCAACCACCTTTAAAAACAAATATGATTTTTATTTACATAGTTCTACGGCTAACTCGTACCAGAAACCTTTCCGGCTACACAGGGATAGCATAAGTATTTACGGCTGGACAAACTTTGTGGTATATACAAAATGCATAAAGGCACACAAGTTTTTTTTTTGCTAAACCTAAGCAAACAGGCAGAGGGGCTATCTAAATACTGCATAGAATACTGGCTGATTTAAAACATGCAGCAGGCAACCGATATTAGACCGACCTTGTATGACGTTAAGTACTAAGCTCCAATTGTTATCTTTAAACAGTAGTCGTTAAGCCGCATTGGAGATCTTCATGTACTTTAAGAACTTTAAACTCGCGGATCAATCCTCACTTGAGCAACGAGATAGAGCACGCTCCAGGTTTCCTCAGTAGTAGAATAGATTATAGGAGACACACGTGCCCAGTACTGGTAAATCGGATGTAACCTGTAGCCACCATAAGAGATGACACTCGAAGCGTTTATTCAGGCAGAAGGCAAACGTAATTATCTAAGTACCATAGGGAATTGCGCATACCAGCACTTGCGTTACGGGCGACGGATACCGCGCGGCTGATGTGTATGCATAAAATCTTTAAAATCGCCATGTCGCAAACGTAACATAAAATATTATGTTAGTAGATATTATAGACCTTAACAATTTTCTACTATTTTCCTAAATGATAATAAAATCTGCATTAAAATCTATCCGGTTATTAGAACTAGTAGATGAGAAAAGTGACTTTGTCTTTTGATATTTAGAGAAGTAGAGATAATTAATGTAGAAGAGTTGAAAGTAATATGAGTCGTTGGTATATATATATATACATATATTTGTGCAAAGAGTAAATCAGAAGTAAGTGGCATTAATGCTAACCTTCTTAATATAATAATCCTTTCCGTAATATATTACGTATACATAATGCACACATATACATAATCCTATTTTGACGGTGGTAGACTCTTATGTCGAAGGCTCGCCTGCGACGGCACCACCGCAGCATCTGTTTCTGCTGTAAGGCAGCAGTATGAGAACTGCTGTGTTTCAGTTTGAAGGGTGTGGGTAGGTAGAAGACACCGGACAAGAGGCATTCCAACTTAGTCCTCATGAGTAGCAACGCATCTACATACGACCTCAAATATGACTTTCGTCCTAGTTGAGGTTGGATGTGGATGTCCTTGGGTTGCAGTGACTACTTAACATCAGGTGGCCTGCACGCTAGTTTCCTATTATGTGTTAAAAAAAATCATAAATTTAAAATACGTAACGTAATAAAATTTAGTAAAATAAAAGCGTCACCTGTGTCCCTTGTGGTTCGCCATTATTATCAATGAAAGCATCTTTTAAAAATCCGCTCTCTTGCGCTTGCTTGCCGTCTGCTGTAGAGAAACTACAAAAGAGAAAAATAAATTAAGATGGCAAAAAGTTTTTACAGTCAAACTAAGCCCAAGGGCTAAGAAACGGCTGATTTCTTAATAATTTGTTTAAATATTTGAACTTCAGGTCACCGTTATTTTGCAATGATAAGTCTATTTTACCAATATTTTTATACTAAATTATTATTGCAATCCGTCAAAAAATGTTACCACTATAGTGTTGCCAAATTTGATTATATCGAATCATCATCAACCCATTATTGTCCCACTGCTGGGCACTGATCTCCTCTCAGAAATGAGAGTGTTAAGGCCATAGTCCACACAAGCTAAGTGCGGATTGGCGGACTTCACATGCCCTTGAGAACATTTTTGAGAACTGTTGCAGGTTTCCTCACGATGTTTTCCTTCACCGTTAAAGTGAGCAACAATTAATTTATAATACGCACATAATTTAGAAACAATTATAAATACCCAACCGCGTGCCGGGATTTTAACCCCGACCCACCGCAGCTGTAGGTCAAGGTTCTTATTCACTAGGCTATCACTCACTTTATACACGACACTTATTAGAAAAAACAATTAATCCTTGATAATTGACCTCCCAATTATAATATATGATTACTGAAAAGTAAGCTTTAGTTCTACTGTTCAATCATTTTTAAACTTACTGCAAATTTTACTATATGCATGTCAAGTGCGACTGTGAGTGTGAGTCTCATTCAAATTTATTTAGTAGTTTTTTGCGTTATTGGTGATTAGAAACTAATTAAACAAAAAAGTTTTAGTTAAGAAACCTGTAAACTGATGATATTCGTTATGTGTGTTTAAACAGACATACAATTTTAGAATGGTACACATATTCATTTAGGTTAGGTAAAAAAAAGTTTGTTTCAGAATAGGCGTGATAATAATTACGATTTAAATCAGCCGTACTGAGTAGGTAGAATTTTAAAATGAAATTTAGCTTAAAAGGTAAATTGTGAATAAATATTACCTGTACGAATAACTGTTATCAATACCGCGCTCATTGGAATAGGTCAGTATTGGTACAGCAGCTCCTCCATTGTAGTAAGGATTGTTGTAACCGGGTATCAAGGGGTTGCGACCTGATGCGTAAGGGTATAGAGGTGATGCATGATTAATGGGATTAACAGGGGGCAAAATTCCTGGAAGTGGTCCATAAGGCCCTACGGCGGGCCGGAGAGCTGTAGGAGAACCGCCATTTACTAGCGCAGTAAGAAGAACACAACCGAATAGACGAATCATCTGGAAGTAAAATGAAGAAGACCTGCTGATAATTATTTTGTCTTAGTTTTTTGTCTTAGTCTTACATTCGACACAAAACTACGGCATCATTACAACACTACGGTTAAAAATGTTAAAGCTGCTTTACTTTAAGAGTGTAGTCTGTAGATCTAGCAATAAAAGTGTCGCGGTTATTAAGAGGACATAGGATGCATGAAATAGATATTTAATTGATAGTAGAATAAATAGAAAGGTATTAGTACGTATGATCCAGATAGAACTATATAATGTAAAAGACTACAGAAAGTTCTATATAAGTCACCACTTGACATCAGGTGGCCTGCATGTTCGTTTGCTACTACTTTACTTTTAGGAAAAAAAAAACTATGTCGGTAAATTAAACTGGACATATTCAGTTATTGTCAATGATCACCGCTGTTCTGGTAATCTAATTTAAATATCACTGCAACTAGATCACATTACTTTGTTGCTATGAATATTGTACCATTATGCATTTAAGTATAGGTAACCGAAGCATAAGTAACAGCTATATAATTGCCATATGTAAGCAAAGCAAAGCATGAAATTAAAATAATGTCTTATTCAAAACTAAGTACTGCGGTAATTGTCGTACTGCAAAATTGTTGCCGTTCATAGTAGACATGGCAAAATATCTTCCCTTTTTAACTGTCGTTGAGCATGGTTCTCAACTCTAATCATAAGAACTCTCAGGTATGCAAGTATCCTCACGATGTTTAATTTCACCGTTAAATCAGGGGACAGTTAATTTCTAATAATCCAATAACTTCGGAAAATTTGATACGCACCCTGGGATTTTGAACCCTAACCCACCAAAGACGGAAGTAATAAATACAAAGCAAAGACTAAGCTCGATAACTAAACAAAAATTACGAATTTTGACGTTTTCATCAAAATACAGTATTATGCAAACCTGCTCGAATGCTTTTTGGTGGTTCTAATTAAGTAGTTAAAATTCTATTACCTTTATGAGATCGTTGTTCAAATCCGACTGCACTGTTTGTACTCAGTTTGTTACTGTTTGATCGTGGGATCCGAATATTCCATTTATAGCCGGCGGGGTTGCTTTGTGCTGATATTTTTTGTTGTGCCATCACTCAAACGTGAGTGTTACACACGTCCCTTATACCTAGCAACCGTCATTAACCGAGCTATACTCATATTCGCCAATGATCGTAGAGCACGAAGAGAGCATTTAGCAATTTCAACCCAAAATTACAGTAAATGTTACATGCACAGATATTACCCGCCCAATTACCTACAGGCTGTTTCAACTACTACACATATCGCAACACTCATACATACATATTTAACGGTAACGGTATTAGCCATTAAAATATTTTATTTCCAGCCGCTTGTCATTTCAGATATCACCACTTTTTGAACAATTTTCTAAACCATAGATGTGGGCTCCATCTTGACAATTTGTAGACTGATGTAGTATGTAACTATGGGTTTTACACAATTGTTAACTGTGATCGGGAAATAACTACTAAATAGATATTCAAAATATTTTGGTAAAATATGTCTTCTTTTTACTGTTTATTTGTCATGCTATCGAAATTTAATAAAGCATACATTTTCTTCTACTTAGTCCAATTTAAAGTATGTGTAACTCGTCATATGCCTTCTTTTATTTAACTCCTACTACACGGTTGTTATTATTTTTTTGTGTAATAGGTACTTGTTTTGTCATTTTCTTTATTGGTGTAAAATATATAATAATATTAATTATAACATTAAATTTTCAGAACTTGTTTTATTAATAGCTTTCTCTAATAACGTATACATAAGGCGATATTTAAGAAGTGATTTTTGGAAGGAAAAGGGGTGATGTAGTTGCTCGAACTTAGTCGAACTTAAGTATTCTTACTTTTTGACATAATTAACGAAATGCACATTCAGCGTTTTTTGAAATTCAACCTTTACATAGAGACTAAGGGTATCAAAACTGTATGGAAACTAAAAAGCAACGTTTCAGATTAGATTCATAAGCTCATTGCGAGATTTCCTATAATTAATAGTAATTAGTCGCCACGTCGTTTAATTATTCTAAACTTTAGTTTAAATACTATTATAATAAACTATTATAATTATTTTCTCCATTTCAGTGAAATTATAAAAAAATATAAAGTTAAAATCATATTTTGTTATCACAACTGAACGTTGAATTAATGTCTATATAAGTACCTACCTGTAGAGGAGTTCTCTCGTGAGCAGACAATCCTCATAGTAACACAAAGTCATAGTTAAAATCTTGGTTTGTTATCAGAACTGATGCTTACACAATTGAAGATTCAAGTCAATACTCTTAATAGTTAAGGAGTTGCCTGATACGAAAGCGATTCTAGCTGCAGCTTCCAATATTGGTCATATCTAAATACTTATTGTTTTGAAAATATAATGTATATACAGAGTCAACTCAGTTGAGGAGAAGGAGAGGAGAGGACTTATTCACTTATATGGATAATAGGAGGCTATAGCTGATACTCTGATGAGTATGATGAAAATCATGCTTACACCTCTCCTCTCAGAGAGATGATGTCAAACGACACCTCGGAAAAGTTCTTACCTATCATGAAATAAATTGAAATCAGAACTCAACGAGTGTGTAAAATTTCAACTCCATAGGTTAAAAGAAAGTGGAAAACCACAAACGAAATAACGCGTGTGATTTCTACTTTGTAAGTGACAAAATTTTGTGGATGAAAACATAACGTATATATATTAGTTACTAACAATAAACTACCTGATTAGTTGAAAGATAACATATCTCTTAAAATTATGCAGGAAATGGTAATTTGTAAAGTTCAACTATTATTAATTAAAAATAAGGTCAACTATTCTGTTTCTATTAAACTAGGCACTGGAACAATGAAGATACACATCTAATTGTCAATTAATCTCTGGTCTTACATCACGTTGCTCTTAATTATACATAATTATTGTTATTTTTGAGGAAACGTATCATTGCTTATTTTGTAATTAGCTTTTTATACCTCTGATAATACAGATATGACTTGTATATATTATTATAATGTTTATGGCCGGACAATTTGTTACGACACGCAGCAAAATTTAAAGTGTGAGAAAAAATCGTTGTCTGTAACTCTATAATAATATGATAAATATATAAAATTTGTTTGTTTGTGTATATGTAAGGGGATTTTGAACTAATTTGAAAAAATAATTTACATACCTAAGTCACACAAATAATTATAGACAAACAACGCTTCACACTTAAAGCCCGACACTAGAATTGTTACTCGTAGACGGGAGTATGTCTAGCAATATCGCAGACGTAGCATAGAAGTTGTACGTTTTAGTCCAATAAATTGCACTAATTTTATATATCTTCAGTTTGAAAATGTCACATGACACTATGATGGGTAAAACATGTTTTTTTAAACACCATCTGACGGACGGTAAAGGAACCTACATTTAAATATACATATATTATACGGTTATTCGGGTAATTATCCAATGTCTGAAAAAAAATCTCTTTTCTTTTTTCCAGTTAACCTGTGAGCCACAGCAAGAGAAGTACTAATACAGTAATATTTATAATAATGATGTATTTGGATAGCATTCTACACCAATAATTGTATCCTCAAAGAGCTTTACGTACGAGATGGATAATCGTCGATTGTGTAGTTGCAAATACTGAAGTTTTTTGAGCATATCTTCAGAAACGAGAATCCTTTGGAGAGGCCTATAATAAAAAAAACTTATAATTGAAATTATAGAACACTAGCGTACAGTACCATATAACATGACCGAATAATACGATACGATGTGATTAAGTGAAAATCACATTGCCTTTACTGTGTTTCATCATATACCAAATTGTCTGTGAAAGAACAAGCGTTTTTTGGCGTTTTTGTATTTCATATATTTGAGTAGCGTGTTTTTCTCTGGAAATCAGATTTGTCTTATAGTTTTTGAGCAAAAAGAATCAGATTTATAATATCACTACCGAAATAATACGTACGCGTCATCGTAACTGATGAGCTCATCATAGACGTGCTTATTTTTATCGTCGTTCAATTCAAGAGAACGATTACTTAACTTATGTATTTAACATTCGTTTTAAAAACTTGAGGCAGATTATCTATATGCCAACGGTGTCTTGCTTAGCGTAAGACAAATAGGTAGTTAGATATACTTATGGCCGTCACATACAAATTGACTATTATTATTCCGGTCTAGGGCGAGTAAGAGTCGACCTAAGGATTCCGTATAGTCAGTAAAATATCCTACGTTTAAAGTTTATTATGTGTTAAGTTCATATCTTATCTTAAATGTTAATATTAACATAGACCAGCCATCTGATTATTAAAAACTAGCTGATTCGACAGACGCTAGCTAAGAATATTCAATTCAAAATAGATTTTTTTTTAAAAGATGTATTTCATAAACGTAGTGTTTATTGTAATGCTTTTTGATACACAACATTTGTAGTTGATAATTTTCCGAAACGGAAACAGGCGACATACAATTGGCCTTGTGAAAAACATGGATTACAAGATACCACACACATTTAACGACTGCCTTTGCGATTTATTTGTCGACATTTCATATGGAAGCTGCACTGGAAATTGTAAACGTTTAAAGTTAAATGGCATGTCGTCCAAACTCATAGAGATGCCTGGAATGGAAACGTCTTCAACTTTGTACTTCCCTTTCAAAATTCTGGTTTTGATGACATTGTTCATTAATTTCTTCACCGCAAGCCGGGTGCCATTACAAAGACGTGGCTAGTTTATATTCCGCGGCATAATGATTACCGTCCGACTTTTAATTGCAGATTGTGAGGTGGAGCTGGATTACTCCAGGCAATTCCAGCGAATTGCGAAAAAGCCGAAAAATTCCGTCGGATAATTAACAATATTATCTTGGTTATTATCAACCAATTTGTATGTCCTCCATTCGCTAGCTATCTTATTTTAAATATCTGAAAATTCATTTCGTTGACATCAACGTTTTTTGCCGCCAATATATGCTGTTCTCACAACCAAACAGGATTTTTGTAATTTTGAGCCATATTTGGGAACACTAGTTCGATGAGTTCGGTCTTTGATTCAGTAAAGTGATAAAAATTGCCAGGGAATGGTAATGTATCCAGACGATGTGTCAACAGGAACTTTGCTCTCCAGATCAGTCATTCTGCATTTCGACTAATATGTTCATATTTCATTAGAATGTGTTGATGTATGTATTTCCATAATAAGGACGACTATGCAAATGCATTAAGTTCGTCGGCTGGTGTTGTCCGTGGAATCAATTGTATTTTTTTTTCGAAAATCACCTTCGCATCGCAACATCTGAAATTATCCAATTTTCTGCGCAATTTTGTAAATTTTTATTTTCGTAAGAACTTCCTACAAAGAATTGAAAATTAAAAAAAAGAAGCAGGAAATCGGTAAAGTCGTTCTCAAGTTATGGCAAGACCAAGGGAAATAGGGATTAACTTACATATTATATAGACGTTGAGCTTTTAATAAATGCTGAATAGTATCGTTAAATGAACTAGGTCGTTAAATTAACTATAATACTGTTGTAGGTTAAAGATGGCTTCAGTTCAGCTTAATTATTAAAAATTATAGTGTTTGAAGATGTAATTCTAAAAATAATATTCAATAACCTCGTTTCAAAAGGACCTTTTTGATGGTAGTAGAATCTTATGCCGAAGGCTCGCCTGTGACGGCATCACCACTGCCCTATTTCTGCCGTAAGGCAGCAGTATGAAAACTATGTTTTGGTTTCAAGGATGTAAGTAGTTCGGCTGTAGAAACTGGACTGGAGCCATACCAATTTAGTCCTCAGAAGTAGAAACGCATCCACGTTGACGATAAGTTGATATAAATTTTTAATCCAATCTGTCAGACACACACAAGAACAGAATAAATTCTAATATTACCGCAGATTACTTAGTCTGGCCATAAATGCTGTTACAATTAAAAATAAACAAAATGTTACTTTTGAATTTGGAGTGTGTCATTTTTGTACGATTGTTCATTGTGATTTCTTATTTTCGTGCCAATATAAGTATTGTAAAATATTTTGTGTTATTAGAATGGAGCGGGGTGATAAAGAGAACCGAATCGCTGTGATTGCATTAAGTATTTGGTATTAGTCAAATGTTTGTGCACCGGGCTATTAATAGGTACAATGAAACCTCCTCTGTTTGTGACAGAAAAAGATCTGGCTGTCCACGTAGTGTTCGTACGAAAAAGGCGATCAAAGAAGTAAGGGAAAGAATTCGAAGAAATCCTGTCCGAAAGCAAAAGATTTTATTTCGGGAGATGAAGATAGCAACTGGAACCATGTCACGTATTTTAAAAGATGACTTAGGACTTGCAGCCTATAAGCGACGCACTGGTAATTTGTTAACTGATAATTTGAAAAAAGAATAGGGCGGTAAAATCAAAATACCTAATTACTTAAATGGTACGCAAAGTGACCTCCACAGAAAAATTTGTTTACGGATAAGAAAATTTTTACAATTTACAATATTTTAACAAACAAAATGACAGTATTTTTCCTGAAAGCTATAAAGAACCTTCCCAATTAGTCAACAGACTTCAACGTGGGCATTATCGGACTTCAGTGATGGTTTAGTGGACTGTTAGCTATGAATGAGTGACTGAGCCATATTTT
>DWKW01002335.1:0-11170 GCA_018250115.1 Doberes anticus
CAGAAACAAGCACACAAACACCCAGACCAGGTACAGAAATCTAAATTTATCATTCAAATTTCTGCCCCGCTGGGAATAGAACCCAGGACCCTCGAAACGATAAACTTTTCGGATGTTTCCGAGCGTGAGCTGGGATAAATGGAGCAGCTGAGCCGTGCCGCCGAGTAAATGACAAGGTGGACTACTTTAAAAATCTAATAGCCAACCTTCACTAGCTGGTTTAGCACCTAAGAAGATGAAGTTAGATAAACAGTTCACCAGCCTCTGAGAGGTTACTGGTTTCTAGACAAAAGACCTTTGAATATTCTTAAATTTTTGTTGGCTGTTTGCTGTTTTGTGGGTCAAAGAATGTAATTGTCGTCGTGGAGAATATTTTAATAACAGTAAATAAAAAAATAAACAAAAAAAAGCGTTATAGTTTACATTAATTCAGAAAGCAACAAAACTAGTGAGGAAACTAAGAAATAAATAAATAACTGCACTTCAAAGTTTTCTTTTTTTACAGAATTCTGTATCCTCGTCAATCGAGCTTCTACTGAATCGATTTTCATGACATTTTTAGTCTAACAACACAAAAAGCTTAACCTTTATGCTGTCAAAAGATTGAACAAGATCGTGTAGGAAGACTTGAGATGCAGTATGTGGTGCATACAATGGGGTTTGATAAAAAGGCTTTTTTCATTAATGCGCAAGTACAGTAACAAAAATAATAATAATGGAGTAATACATATTGTTTGTTACATTTTATTAAATTTTCTATAATATAACAGAAATTAAAATGTAGCGTTGTCCTATAACTACTATTTTATGATTGCTATGGTTGCTATAAGTACATGTTGCGTCGCTTCATTAGTGTTTCTCAAGTTTATCGCGGTTTTTTGTGGATAGTAGTATATCACAATGATTGAAACTCTTTAAACGATATTACATCACCAATTTTATAATTATAAATGGACTAAGTAACCTTAATAACCTTAATAGCAGATATAAATATTCTTACCATTGTGAGTCTCGATTTTTTTGTTTCACTTGCACGCTTTCAAAGTTTATTCATATTTTTACAGGATTAAAAAATCCTGTGTTCTGAAAATGTTCAATGCTCGTACAATCAGGGTACGGAGTGTCTCAGAATGTAATGTACACTTTATACACTTTAACGGTATTGAGCTTAATCTTTACAACAGATTAACCCTGGGCATTACACTGTCACGTATTGTCTGGATATTGACGGGATCACTGAACAAACATTTGACAATATTATTTACGACACTATTCCGTTCTTAACGATATTTTCTCTCTTAAAACACAAATATGAAATGAATTCTTTTTCATCTTAAACTTCACAATTCACAGTAGTAAATGTAGAGCAACTCGGTGACCTATATTTTACGAATTGCACAAAGTACGGATGCGTTCAGAACTGCATCAGAGAGTGCAATTCGTGTTGCCTGAAAGTCACCAATAAGCCCAATGAAGCAGAGATCCCGTTGGCGAGTGCCAGCACCAACCTAAATAGACTCTGATCATCTAAATTGACTTCAATTAAATAACAACCGAAATTGTTGAAATGCGCCATTACTCCCTCGACGCTAATCTAAGTGCCAATAGTCAGGGCGAATGTTTTATTAATAATCCCCAACAACTGTTAATTAATAATTAAGCTATGGCGGCGCTCATCGATAGCATCGATGAGCCACAGCGTCGCTGCTCAACGCGCGCCATTCGTCTCTATGATCGTGTAGTGAATGGAGCACCAGATAATATAATATTGATTTGCATTAAAGAAGTAAATAGTCTACGAAGGTAGCATTAAATTCCATTAACAATAAAATATAATTCCTTTATTTTAGTAAGGTTTCCAAAAATATTCCAACATTTCCCACGGCTATAAATCATGAAACAGACATTCGTTGATACGGATTTACAATCGAGTATTATAGACTTTCGAAGTAATGATGTGGGCGTTCGAGTCATACAATACCAGGGAAACAAACAAAATATCGGGTGAGCTTGTGGGAATCCCGCATGGTGCTCGGTCGGCGACACGCAGCGGCCGCGGTGGTGAGACCCGCAGCATCCGAGCAAAAATGCGAGGGGACTCGCTCGTGCCGGGGGAGTGGCTTCCTCGCCACGCCATTGGCTACTGCTTGTCTCGACATCACAGTCCTAAGCGCCCCGCTTACGCATTCCAATATCCCTCTTCTCATCATATGCTACGAAATAAAATAGCATTTCCTATCCTGCATTCGACGAGCTCGGACACTGCACTCATTGGTGCGAGATCTCCGTTCAGCGCCGTATTATGGTAATATAAATTGACCAACCGTGGAGCAAATTCGGTTAGTTCGTTAAAGTTGATTAAAGCCATTTAACCGGTACGGACACGACGAAACGAACGGTGGTAGCGTCGATCACGGGGGCTCGATTAAATGAAGTTAAATTGTTTAATATCAGAGTCGATAAACATTCAGTGAGTCGGGCTCGCCGAGTCCGAGGTACGAAGTAGCGGCTCGGAGGCCGCCGCGACGGAGCCGAGCGAGGTCAGCGCGGAGGTAGCGGGCTCACATCCGCCCGCCGCCGACGGATACATGTACGTGTGCGGAGACAGCGCCAGCTGCGCCGGGACGCGCTACGAATGCACCTTCGAACCAGGCGGCGGCATGGAGCAACCAGCCTTTGAAGAGCACATGTTTAGCGAGTTCGGCAAGGACCGGCATGTACAGGTGGTGGTGGGAGCCGGCGGAGAACTGCAATATAGAGATGACTTACCGGTTTATGCTACGGGCGGAGAACCGAAACGAAAAGAGGAACCGTTACTACTGCAGCCCGTTGAGTCAGCACCAGCACAACACACTTCTCACCCACCTCCACCGCCGCCAACTAGTTCAAAGAAGAGCGAAAAGAAAAAGAATGATAATAATGGAATTAAGAAAAAGAAAACAAGGTTAGTTAATATTTCATTTGCAATTTAAATACCTAGTCTAGTCTAAGTAGAAAACTACAATAAGTAATCCATAACACCTACTACATAATTATTGTAATGGCATTATTGAACAAATGATATACAAGTTTTCATTTTAAACCTACTACTTATTTGGTACAACGTACTACGAAAGAAGTTTTTGTCCTTAGATTAGGTGCTACGTTTCTTTGTTACTGTGCTACGAGCTACGAGGACTTTATGCATAACTAGAAAATTATTTTTGATTGACTTTGAATTTGATGATTTTCTAATTCCATAATAATTAATATTATACGCAATTAATGTACTCGTTTAAAAAAACATTTAAGGGTAATTACTCCTAAAGTTGTGTGAAAGTAGCTCTGATATTGAATTTTCCTCGGTTTGTTCAAACGTGCATATCCTAAACCGCGGAATAAAAAGCTCGGTCAAATCAATTTTTACTGTTTTAATCACCTGATGTTAAGTGGTCACTACAGTCCACTATTTCTACCTGTCCTTTCCACTTACCTACCCCTTACTGTAGGGATGCATTTTGAAAAACCGTACGGGAATCTTTAAACTGATTATTGGAGACTCAGTGTTACCTTTATTTTGTACTTATCTTTTAAAAACAAAATTATGCTTTTTAATGTTCTACATATTTATCTAAATCTAAACGTTCGATTATTGTTACTAAAAACTATAGAAGTTCAAAGACTAAAATTATGAGATTTGTAAACAGCTACTATACTGTAGACGATCATGAAATAACGCTCGTTAGTTACTTCTACAAGTTTAACAACTTTTTTAAAGTTTTAAAATCAAATGCCATCGGTGCATGCGTTATATTAATAAAAAAAAAACTGACGATGATTTTCGAATACCTAAACCAGGATGAAGTCACAATGGTCGCAGGGAGAGCCACTTAAAAAACGCCCATATCGTCTTAGCAGCCGATAGTTTCGAGTTGAATTTAGACAAGAACTTTAATTAATAACCTGACATATCAAAGATCAGTGCCGTCAGGGAATTCTTTGACGTGCTGTTGCGTTGGCGCGGACTTGCCTTTAGCCCACCACAACCCCACAATTCGATTATTTACAATGTATGCCATTGAAACATGTATGGGCAACAAGCAGACAATGACATGATATATAGGATCACCGTTAGTTGCAAATATTTTGAGGTATTTAGTTAAATGTAGAGAAAAGGAGGTAATTATATAAAATACATTAATAATAATTTTTCGAGCAGGTATTTTTTTCCCTAAATGGTAGTTTACTTTCTGTTGGCAGTATCGGCACGCACCCACCCTCCTATTGATTTATGAACTATTCGGTCACTTTGCACCCCATTATTATCAGTTGCATAACTAATGCGATGATGTTTCAAATGCAATGTAAGTAAACAGCATATGGTTCAAACGTATTCAATACTGACGTACTTTTTTAAGCGGAGTAGTTTTAGTGTTAAGTCTAACTGTGCCGTTTGTAACTGGGTAGTTGTATTTATTTTGTTTGGATGAAACAAATAATAAAAAATAAATTTTCGTAATAGCATGCCTTTTAAGTTTTGTCGTTTGAATATTTACCGCCCAATTTGAATAAAGAATCACATAGTGTTTTAACATTTTTAAAATAAGAAGATTAAAACAATAGACAGATGTAGGATTAGTGCAACCAGTGTCTTTTTCAAGTTGACTAGTCGTGTTCGAAACTGAATTTCTGTAAGGAAAATGTTCCCGCAATAATTTTCTACAGCTTTCGCTCTTTTCGTTGTTCGCTCCCGAAGCACTTCAAAGATAGTGGCGAGGTTTGTAACTAAAACTAGTCACCTTGCGACGATTGAGCTAGACGACCGTAGGGCAGTTAATACAGAGTAGTATACTAGTCTTTTTGCTACAAATTGTTGTCGAGCTTCGAAAAACGAACCCAAAGCGACGCATCATTCTGCATCATGACTCGCACTGCGCGGTGTATTCATTTATTATGTAAAGTTAGGTGAAAGTCATAAATTGTTTCTGTAATATTTCTAGTCTGTGTTTATACAAATAACTAGAAGATTTAATTTGAAAAACCTCTAACACTCCCGATACACCTCTGTGATAACTGTAGAAAATACACTACATATGTAGGTGATTGACCATCGCAATGTATTACCTGGTGCATTCGTCACAGCGACCTCGTCTCTCGTCAGCGAGATCGTCTCAGTTATTTGTATATCTCATACACGAGGAATAGTGGGAGTTCAATAAATCATAGTCGTTATAATCATGTAGTGAAACACTGGGTTAAATGTTTTTATCATTGATTAACTTTATTCCCTTAACTCTACGAGATTATTGCTATGTACTTGTTAGGTTGCCTACTTGCATTATCTTTGCGTCGTCGTTGTTGCGATCTTAAAAAAAAATTTTGCAGAATACGTTTCTTAACGGATTACGACATTCATACGATGACTTGATGCAGGCGCCTCCCTTTAACTCATGAATGGCGTGCTTCGTGGTTAATTACCCGTATGGCCGCAGGGAGCCAATTGCCTTATCGTTGCGCCATCTTAGTTTAGCCGGAAGAGATCACATTACTTGGTGTTAGAAGAAATTTCTCATAATTTCTCTTTAGTTTGCATTTGTTATTAGTTACCTACATTGTAAAATTATACTCTTTCGAATGGGAACTTCGAATTTGAAATTGCAGATATAATTAAGGGAACAAAATTAAAAAGATAAATAAAATGGATCCAGCAATTGTATAAAATTTAATCTCTAATAGGCTGAATATCTTGGGAAGTTATATAAATTATGAATTTTTGTAAGTTAGAAGTACCTACCTACAAAGTGACCGAACAACAGTCTAAAACAAGTAAAACAATTTTGTAAAAACTTTACAGCATGCAGCAGCAGAAGGTAAAAGATGTACCTAATTCGGTTCAGAACCTCAATACTCTTGTGACAACGAAACAATTTTTTTTCTTCATAGATACCAATCGATCGCGAAGATTGCATAATAGTAAAATAATAAAAGAGTTGTTAAACAGTTAATAACGTGCCAACCCCGCTACACCTTTTAAGTGCTGTCAATTGGTAGGCAATTAGAGATGCTCACTAGGGGTGAATTTCGTTTCACGCTCAATCAATTTCTGCGCGTGTCCCGCAGCCATATTGCACGCGTCAGATGGTGGATGCCCTGCCGCCTGCCGATAAGAATAATGAATAAATATTTTTGAATATTCTATCAGGGGGAGAGCAAAACAATACTTTAATAATTTTTATTTGCCGTAGTTCATAAAATGTATCCTGGAATGTTTACAACAATAAGTATAGTACCTATGTGAAGTTGTGAACACATATCATCAATTATCACTTACTTATAAGTTAAAGTTATTTAAATGCGCGGTAGAAAACCACCTTAAAAATTGATTTAATTTATTTATGGTATCTTTTTCATTGGATAGATCAGAAAGAAAAATTAATACATTATTTTTTTTGGATAACTCTTCTGAGAAGGAACATAGAAAGTGCCTTGCGGTGTGTAAACGTGCGTTTAGAAATATCTTAAGGAATAGATTTCTGTAATTTTGATTAGGTATTGTAAATATCCATTAGGTATTCTTTTAATATATTCATTGTCTATTTTGCAGAACAACATTTACTGCTTATCAGTTGGAGGAACTGGAGCGAGCTTTTGAACGGGCGCCTTATCCAGATGTGTTTGCGAGGGAGGAATTAGCTCTTAAACTTAATTTATCAGAATCACGTGTACAGGTAATTTGAATAAATGTTTTAGCAAGTTTTCTTTTTTAATTAATTAATTTAGTGTGCAACACACAGAGATAAGAGGGCTTAGATTTGATTGGCGAACTTCACATGCCTTTGAGAAAAACTATGGAGAACTTCTAGGCAAGCAGGTTTCCACACTATGTTTTTTATTCAGCGTCAAAGCAAATGATTACGTACATCATTTCGAAAAAATAGTTCGTGCACTTGCCAGGATTCGAAGCCCGACCCACCGGCGAGGAAGGTCGAGACTCTTAATCGCTAGACTCACGATTAAGTTTTATATAACCATAGTCTGTCAAGAAATTCTTGTAGGTTCTACATGTATGATCGAATTTTTTAACCATATATATTTTCATGATAGGGATAGACAGTTCTATCCATTTATGTAGCTAAAAATACATGACGTGTATTCTGTTTTCCTAGGTTTGGTTTCAAAACAGAAGAGCCAAATGGCGCAAACGAGAGCCCCCTCGCAAAACTGGCTATATCGGATCTAGTTCGCCGAGTTCCACTACACTCGGAGGCGGTTTTTCCGGAATCGGAGGCAATCTACCCGCTTTCCCACAGAATGGACTACCTACACCGGCAGATTCGTGGTCCTATCAACATTCCTACGAACTCTCTTCCCACCATCTTTTGTCATCGGGAAGCAGCGGTTATCCTGGATTTAACACTCAGCCTGCGGCCTACTCGTATACCACTGTTCTCAATGGTCACGACGGCCAGATGTTTGCACCGAGACATTCGTACGAATTCGGCGAAGGTAGTCCACCACCTCTGGGCGTTCGCGATTATTCTATGATTGTTGCGCATTCTCCTCAAATGGAAGCGCACGGGCACGAGGATAAGCTGGAATACCGATGCCATGAACATGAGGATAAATATACGGCGTGCGCTTTGCAAGAGGAGCCGCCTCGGTATGCTGCGCCCTCCGAAGAATACGACAAGTGCACGATGGTGGCACACGACAAGCACTATGAGATGGACCGGCATGCCGACCTGACGCCCCCAGTCGTTGTCAAGATGGAGCCCAGTCCCGGACAAGCGTACACTTCACTGCCCCCTTTTTTGAATTGAAATACTCCTTTTCGAAATTATCCTAAAATTACGATCAATTTCGAAAAGGAGTATTCGGAAATCACATGATCCTTTGTAAGCTTTTTTTTTAACGTTTGTAGACGAGCGCTGGAGCTAGTTTATTTTGTGTAGAATGCAGATATGTATATCGTCAAGATAACCAAAACAATTTCCAACCTAGGTCAGCAACGTGGACTCTGTATAAGGGTATTGCTCGGTAACACCGGACGTGGTGTGTAAGCATTATAAACTGGTTCCACCGTATCGCCTCTAAGGGTTCTTTTGATTTGTGAAACATGAAGTAGAAAGTATACATATTTCTGACTATAGAAGTATGTTAAAATGTTTCAAGCATGGTTCAAATCAGGAGTAAATGTTCACATTAATGAAATCTTATTCAAATAACACTATTTTATGGATAGACATAAAGGCAGATGTTACGAAATGGTGGCGTAGTCAAATTGAATAACTAGGAGAGTACCAAAATTTTTATTATCCCAACTGAGAATTTGAACTTGGAATTTGTAGAATAGTTTACAATTTCTACAAGTTCAAATTTCGAATTTGTAGTTTAGGAATAGATGAGCTGATGAGAGAAAACAGTTTGACAGTAAAAAGTAACTTTATTTTGGTCCGTCTATTTTACCGGTAGCTACAGATTAGTCCGCTACGAAAATAGTAAATATAAGTGTTTTGATTTTTCAACTAGAACAGTGGCGGATTGACCAGTAGGTTGACTAGGTTTGAGCCAACGGCAGTAGATTGGCGGCAAATTTTACAACAAATAACCATTATAGAAACTGAGACAGCACAAACATAAAAAATCCATAAGACTTGATGTCTTCAAGACATCTTACTAATGGTTTTTCAAAGGGCGATAAATTTTATCCGCTTATACTTGAAAAATGGCTAAATCCCGCCTCTGGACTAGGAACAGCAAAATTACAGTAACCTAACAAAAAGGGTTTCTTTTTAAGGTCAGCGCAGACTAAGCAGAGAACTGTTCGGTTATTTTCTCGCTGATTAAATATCGTCCTTTTCCAATTTAGATAACGTTCTAAATAGTAGTACTTACAACACTATTTAAATGAGATTAGGACGACAGTACAACATTAGTAAGAGAAAGCTCAAAGATTTTTCAGCTAATTTGCGCTGATCCTAATATGCTTTTACGGGCGGAAAACACGTACATAATGAAAAATTCAAAATGTATTAAGATATATGTAGATTATACAGTAGTAATAGTTTTCGTATTTAATTTCCTTAAAATATGATGAAGAATGGTAAGTACTTGAACTTTTAAGTTAATCTTACGCGACGTCATCTCTTAGTAATGTAATCGTTATAAATACAATTAGATGCAGATCTCTCGTAAACATTTGTAACATCACCATACTTTAAATATAGGTAACTGGATTCCGTGCCTTTATAGAATATAATTAACAGTAATCGCATATAAGATGTTATGCTCCATATTTTTATAACGTAGGTATATAATTTAAGAATATTTTCGTGCATTCCTTGTGCCTTATTATAGTTAATAGTTACAGAATATGTTACTTATTTGAAACTTAGTTTTAGTGTAAGGAAATTAGTTTATGTTATTTTGTAATTCGTTGTAAAAATATTTTCAGCAAACAAATTTAAGTTTTAATTATAAAATTTTATTATTTTCTACAATTTCATAGTTATAAACAGGTTTATGATTAACTAGAGAAGATTACTGAAGTTTTGTTTTGTATTTTTTGATTAAAACATGTTCATTATAGTTGCTTTAGACATCTTAAATGTAAATATGTAGTATGTAAGGATATAATAGAAATCTTCGTGGCTTTCACGCACGTTTTTTATTTTTTTAAGTAGGCTCGAAGGACCATTCAGTATTTAAGGATAATTTTAATGCAATTGTACATATACAAAAACGTGAATGCTACGTGCCAAATATTAGATTTTATAGGCCTATAATAGGCATTATATTTACGTTATTAGTTAAGAACTTACGTAATGGTAACATTATTAATTAAGTACAGGTGTTAAAAAATTTAACAGATTGATTTAAATGTATTGTTTCTTATAAGGACCGTTTCTTAAAGTTTCTTAATCCTTTCACTGCTGCTTTAAAACAATGGGCATGAATCATGTCGTTTATATGTCATGGAATTTGTTAGACATTGGTTTTATAGATTATTCACTACATTCATACGTTATGCTTAACGCACATGCTTCTTGCCTATGCATCGAGTAGCGTTGTAGTAGCTTTCATAGTGAGCTATTAAGCTACTAAGATGGGTCAGTGCCAAAGTTTAAAACTTTATCGCTTCCTAGACTTCTGCTTGCGAAGTTGTAGTTAGTTTGTAGACAAGGTAGTCCTTTAATTGGCATACTTTGTACATTACTGGGCATACTACAGCGAGGTCGATCATAAGCTCTACAATATGCTTCTAAACAGTTAAGTTCTCATAAAATTTAGTAGATTTTGAGAAACTGGAGAACACAAACAAAAAATTGTATGAGGTTCAGAAACTAAGAAATGTCCGTACCAGTTGGTTTTATAGTACAGATATTTCGATATTTCGTTTCTATTGCAATGATAATTTTAATGACATAACTATTTTAAATCTATTCACTGACCAGAAATATAAAAAACTTCGCCTTATTGGGGATTTTTAGGGAACTAATTTATACAAAACCATTAGATTTGCCGCCACACACATGCTATAGTGGCGCCCTCGTCGCAGGATTTTAAATCCCTGGTTAGATCTGTAAGTGTAGTGTCTCTAAACCAGATTCAATATCTATAATGCTGGATTGTTATCCTATCGCTCCTATTGCTGGATGATGTTTCATCGCAGGGTACTTTGACAAAAACAATACACAAGTATTTTTTTACATTTTATACTGCAAGTAGTCTAAGGATATAAATATAAATGTAATAAGAACATTTTTTAAAGCAATATAAGTATTAAATAATTGGAAGATACTTTAGATATCTATTTAATAAGTTCTAGCGGATAAAGCGAAAGAAAATAATATGATATGTGCTTACTCGAGAATTTTATTTCATATCCCATTCTGTATGTACAGTCACGTGTAATGAAAAGTATACACGGGCAGATTTTCAAATAAATATCCACTCTTAAAATGTCAAAAACAAATAGCCACTTAACAATTCATACTATATAACCAACAGAGTTTCTCACAATCATGTATACATTTTTGCCAAAAATATGTACACAGATTGTTTTCAGATATTTGTATACACGATCACATGCAAAAATATGTAAACGATATAGGCATTCATTCTTATCTTTTAAATATTGTTATGAAGGTATGTAGTCGGGTTGCGGCGCGGGGGCGCGCAGTGACGTAAT
>DWKW01002336.1:0-11170 GCA_018250115.1 Doberes anticus
ATAATAAGTCGCAAGGGCCCTGTACTAGGTTCCAGACCTGTGTTACAGGTACCCTCATCCACCAAGACATCTTACAATGTTAATTAATATGAGGTCTTATAACAATTACAATATTTCTAAGAAATTATTGATTTTCAGATTGTTTTGGGGGCAATTTAAAAGATTTTGCTTCAATTGGAAGAGACATACTCATCCAACTTCTTTGTATGCGTTGCTACTCTTGAGGACTATAGTGGAATGCCTCCTGTCCAATGTGTTCTGTCTAACTACACCCTTAAAACCAAAACAGCAGTGTTGACACCGCTGCTTTACGGCAGAAATAGGTGCGTGCGTGCTTTCGAATGGTGGAAGTCTTATCCACCATTAAACATAAATACGTACAGTATTAACACTATACACGTTTTTTATGCCTATAACTTAAATATTTTGCCAGCTCTAACAATTTTACTTTTTACCCCATTAATACCGACTAATACTTTGAATTTTGAAATTAATTATATTCATCCAGTTTTTTTCGGTTTAGTCTAGGATTTTCAACCACAATTCGGCGGCAACGTAGCAGTCACAATTCTAGTACAG
Source organism: Doberes anticus (assembly GCA_018250115.1). Classification (NCBI taxonomy): domain Eukaryota; kingdom Metazoa; phylum Arthropoda; class Insecta; order Lepidoptera; family Hesperiidae; genus Doberes; species Doberes anticus. The sequence continues at coordinate 580 of DWKW01002336.1, forward strand.
TACAAGTAGAACAAAAATCACGACAAAGTAATATCACATTTTATTTATTATATTATTATATAACACAACATATATCTTTAGCAGATAACAAATTTTTTCTCTCTATTTACCTCCATGCAATACGTAAGCTCAGCTTATCATTGGAATACGGTATAAATAAAATGCAAACAACGTAATATACTTCGGAATTGTCAAAGCAGTAATTATCTATCTCCATTAGCTATAAATTAAAAAAAAAAAAACTTTACTCACAGACATACATAATGATTTCAAAGTCGGAATTGATTATTGGTTAGTAAATAAATTAATTCTATATATTATTTATTTGTTTAAAAACGAAGTACGAACAATTACTTTAATTTTTATTTAAACAAGCATCGTTTGCATTGTTATTATCGAATAAAATATCTTTCAAATTTTAAATACCGATGCGACTTAAAGGAAGATTCTTATAAATTTTGTCGACCATGAAAACATTGAAATCAACAGGTATTTAGCAAAATTCCGTTTAACGTAGACTTAATTTTGAACTATTAACTCTGTTAATGATAGATAAACATAATCACTGCTTGTACAGATCCATAAACAACATTATTCACTATGCATAGAAGTAGAAAATAAATTTCTTAAAAAATATCGCACCTACGACCCGCGGCGAAGTTCCGTGAGCCGTTTCCTCGCATAAAAGCACCTCATTTGACAGTAGTAAAAAAAAAATCAAAAAACTCTCAATCATCAAATATTAAAACGGGAGATAAATTTTTTATCAAAGACAGTGTAGTCATCACCGCTAAGAGTGCTGCCCTTTCTGCCGACAGCTAAATAGATTTAATTTAATTCGGAGGACGCCTTTGAACTATGGCTATAATATTGAAAACAGTATGTCCCACCTAATTCTTAAGTAATTCTTCTTTTCTTATTTATCTTAAGAAAAATTATCCATCAAATACACCAAGATTATTACATCGGGTGCGACACGCCGCTTTCCACAGGTGATTTATCTAAACCACACTACCGGCGTACGCTATTTAAACAGCTCTGAACACAAGTACTCATACCGTTCGTAAAAAAAAAACAAAAAATCATAAACTCTGTCCGATTCGAGATCACAGTGAAGCCAATCTCCTGACTTCGTATAGTAAAAATTTAAAGCAACGCTTCGAAATATATTCAGGTCTCCGTTCACATTAATATTACATTTTTAAATTATCAACATTTACAAGATACCAATCTTTATAACATTTATAGTTTTCACAACTCTGCCAAATCTACGATAGTGATGCGTACTCGATAAAATATCCGACAAATAATCTGAAAATAGAACAGCATATATGTTTCACATACGACTGATCGTTTAGATTTCCTCTACCTAGTACCACTTCGTCTAAATAATACATACGGCGATGAACGGTTAGGAATTTCCGGTGTTGCGAGGAAAAACTACGCTTTAATTATTAATTTCCATTTATAGTGTTAATTAAAGTTTACCCGGCGATATAACCGTACCGAGTTGCTCGTACTTATCGATAGTTAATCGATTTCCGTTCGTGAAATATTAATGAATTTTATACGAAACTACACCTTTGTTTTGCTAAAAACAACACCTACGGGATTTAAGATTACCGGGCACAATTTATACTTCCAAATAAATTATTGTAATTATCGCGTCTTAAAATTACATTTTAAACGTAGTATTTTAAATCTTGTTACATGATAGGTACAATTACCACCCATACACAACACATTACTACTTATTTAAAAAGGTTATAATTAATCACGAATCGATTCTAAATACAACACGTTGCAGTGATGTGCAAATCAGAGGTCCTAGTATGAACTTTGATAGTTTACGAAAACTAAATTGAACTTCGTATCATTCCATACAAGTGAGTGATAATAAGGTCTGTGGGTCGTTTCAGATTCCGGCAAGTAACGCATTTTTCGAATTAATGTGCCGATTAGAAATTAATTACCGCTTACTTAAATGATGAAGAAAAACATAGTGGGGAAACCTACATGGTTGAGAGTTCTCCAAAATGTTCTCGAAGGCATGTGGAGTCTGCCAATCCGTAATTGTCCGGCGTGGTAGACTGTGGCCTAAATCGTCTCATCTCTGAGAGAAGAAACATGTTCAGCAGTCGGACAACAATGGGCTGATATTTCATATATGATATTCATTTCATACATACATTGTTATGTCAAAGTTAATTTTCAAATACGAAACATGACGTTCTCGTGGTTTTCACTCGGTATTACATTAATATTATGATACGGAATACAATTTGGTCCTTCGTAAACTATTGAAGTTCGTACTAAGATCTCAGAAGTAAGGTGAAAAATATTTTTACTTTCCGATTAAAAGTCTTTGCCTACCACACTGTTCTATACCATGACCGTATGCATATCGACTGTCTGACGTTAAGCGGTCACAACAGCAAATGGTCATCCACATCTAACCTCAAATAGGATCAAATATCTGAGGTTGTCGCTACTCCTATCCCTGGAATGCCAATGGAAACCCTCTCGCTCCCGAGACCTATGCCCAGAAGTGGGACAATAATGGGTTGATGATGATGATTACACCCTTCAAGCCGAAACACAGCAGTGGTTACACTGCTGCTTCACGGGATTTCGATATAAGACTTCCTAGAAAAAAAATTCGTGCGGTTAGGCAGAATTCATTGGTTAGGAGGCATTTAAATTTGACCTCTAGAGTAGCAATATTTGAGGTTAGATGCACATGGATGTCCATAGACTGTAGTGACCACTTCTCAGTTGGCTGCATGCTTGTTCGCTACTCCTTTAAAAGATAAAAAAAGTACCACTTTGTTATGACGAACGAATAACGACGGTCCGAAACAAAACTTACGTAGTACGTAATAAAACCCTACTCCGAAACTTACGTTACGTCATTCCTGTCGTACGGAAATATCGAGAATGTAATTGAACGGTACGAATGGGGTCGTTTATGAGGATATGCTTATTGAATAGTAAATGCTTAATATTACTACTAGCAGGAGAAATAATACTTAATTGCTGATTGCAGTACAACGCTTGAGATATATACGAATCCTAACGAAACATTTTTATTGTATTTCAAAAACATTAAATACTGTAGATTATGTTGTGTTAGTTTGCTTGTTACGACATTTAGATTACACACGACATTTGTTATCAACAAACAAAATGAACTCTAGAAAATTTAGGAGTTAGTTAGATTCGTATATTTGGAGTAGGGATTGATTCAAAAGAACGATACAGGTCGCAAACGACGCGCCGTTTTCGGGACCTACGTTGGCGGTAGCCTAACTGCCTAAAATTCCGCCGAGTTTCATAGCAAGATTATGGTACGGAACAGTGTAGCTGGCCGACTTATACATAGTACCTCTTGTTAATGTTAGAAAATAATGATTTCAGATTCGCGGCGAATCCTGCGCCGGCTCCGGACCCAAGCCAACCCTCTGTTTCTCCGTTTCAATAAACTCTAACAAGGCCATGTATATAAACTTGTATTGTGCTTCGTTTTGCACCATACCGGAGCGTTGGTCGCGGACCATTTGGACCGTACGGTGTATATCGATTTCGCAGTCGAACCCTTCCTTCCTTATTTGATCCAAAATCATATCGATCACAATGAATGTGCCGGTGCGTCCGATTCCCGCCGAGCAATGCACGCAGACGACCGCCATCGGCGGAGGATTGCTGCCCGTCATGATCTGTTGCAGTCTGTAGTTCACGTCGAGCAGTATGTTCAGCACCCTGCCGGGCTCCGATGGAACGCCGTGATCGGGCCACGCAGTGAAGTGGAAATGATATATGGTCCTCTTAACGTTGGCTTCGTCCTTATTCGTGACAACGAAACGTCGCAAGGTGTAATCCTGTGTGGACGATTCAGACTCGTTGAAAATCGTGTACTTCTTGATAACTTCCATTTTATTCAAGTCCGGCCAGTAGCGCTCGCATTTGACCTTCCCGCGCTCGATCTCCTTCGTCGTCATTATTATGATGCGCACGTCCTCCTGCCATATCATGGACCAGAACTGCGAAATAGTCGTAGAGAGACAACCCTGTGTAGCGATGTATATCTTGTTGTATACGTTGTCAGTTTCTCCATTTTCCGCAACCTCGTTCGATTTGGAGATGGTTGTGTTGACGTAATTCGGATTTGAACGAAGTACACTCGGCTCGAAGGCCGGTAGTTTGTGCGTGCCGTTGCCGTATGTTTTCATGTGTTCTTTCGTTTTTTCATCGGTCATGTCACTGCTGTGATTCGGCGACGACTTATTGCGCGAGGTAGATCCGTCCCTGGATGTGGGCGAGCCGTTTTCGTTGCTACCATTGGTGTCTAGCGAATCGGACATAGAATCGAAACTGTCGCAGCGAATGTAATTGGCGTTAATGTAATCCGAGCCTGGCGGCGCGTCCGCAGGGACGTCTTTTAACACGACCCTGGTATGATCGAACGGTATTATATTTTTATATCGGTTTTTCCTAGTGTTTTCCGGCTTTGATCCTTCCATTCTGTCGAAAAGCTGCAAGTTCTCCATCATTTGCAGCGTTTCAAACTCCTCCCAGAAGCCTTGCTTGTAGGCCATACTCTCAATTGGACCCTCGTTTTCCTTCTGCAGCTGTTTGACTCGAGTGTGAAAGTGCTGTACTTGTATGCGCGTCGCGTTGAAAGGTTGGATCAGCCTCAGCACTTCGCCCGTCGTCTCCACCATCGGGTAGTTGCGGTAATGTTCTATTAAGCTGACGAGATCGTCGAATTGTTGGCCGCCGCCGACATCGTACCTGTTGTCCTGACGGCGAATGATGACATGTGTGACTCTGTCTCGCGTGCGTACCGACAGGACAAAGTCGCCGGGCTGCCTTTGCGACTCTCTAACAAGAAACGAACCGTTCTTACCGTTTTCCAGCATCATCCTCTCGGCTTCCTTGGCGGTGAGCTGGCCATGATACCATCTTTCAGTGGTTGGATCAGCGCAGTTGAGAGGTGTTTTTAATCTGATAATGTTTCCGTTTTTTTCACGCAATTGGCCCTGATTGTCCATATAGTACTGAACCAATTCAGAGAGAGTGGCAAACTTCTCTCCTCCGTATAGATCGAGAAATTCCCCATTGTTTTGGATCTTTATATGTGTGACTTCATTGCCCCTTCGCACTGACAGTGTAAAGTCACCTTTGTTACTCATGCTTGGTCTTGCAAGGAAGTAACCATCCCTGCCTTGTTCGATAAGCAACCTCTCCGCATCCACTCCACTCAGTGCTGGATGGAACCATCTCCGTGTGATCATCTTATTCTACCAAAAGCACCAGTCAAATACTACAATATCTATTTATCAGAATATTTCTCTACCTGTTTTATTCTTGGACAGCCATACATCCTCAGCATTCATCTGAAAAAGAAGAATTTCCATACTCTGTAATAATACATAAACATTACTAATGCATGACCACAGTTCATACAGTGATCATCCAATTTTTTCCTCTTTAAAGAAATTAATTGATTTTCAAACTTTCACTTTCAGACTGAAGGGAACATAAAAACACATTTATAAAATTATTTGTAACTCATTAAATAAATATAGTAAAATTGTAAAAATCTATTAGAAATGTATGGACTGTACAATACCAACCTTTTCTAGATAAATACTTAACACAGTATTTATCTAAAAAAGGCCACTGCCACTAGTATTTATAACAGTTAAAAGATCTGTTGGAATGAGTACAATATTTTTGTGTTGGAATTTCATAAGTGGAAAAATACTAGATTTCAATTTACATTTGTCTTCATCTTATTTTTAGCATAAAAACTTTTCAATAATTTCACTATTGTTTTTTAGGCATTCATAAAAATTGCTACAGCTCAACGAAAAAGCAGTGACTAAGCCCCAGTAGTTAAAAAAAACAACAGCGCTCCCAGCAGGGTCCACAAATATGCACAAGATGCAAAAAATTTAATGAATTACAAACATGCACTGATATGTGTGGCTTTACACTTAGGGACGCCTATGTTGTTGGCTATAAATATCACGTATATAAATATTTTCCTTACCCTACTGCATCTTCTATATTAGAAGTATCAAAAAACTTAATTAATGAATTCTGCAGTAAAATAAAAACATATCTATCCAATATGCTAATGAAAATTTACCCCTCTAAATAGTACTTTTACAAATATGTACGCATTCGCTCAAGTCTATACATACATACATATTGAAACATGGGTGGAACATACACAAAGGTAAGTTTCAAAGACAATTATTAGGAATTATTGGAACTCTTATGAAAGTTTCTTAGGAAGAATATCTTTTAACTTACCTCATAAAGGCACCTGTACTGCCAACAGCACTCTATATGATTTAAAACAGGAATTAAACCGATCGAAGTGTTGTTGCTATGCTGACTTTAGACTTTTTGTATTACGGTTTTCAAGGGCGTATTCGGCTGAACATTGCTAAACATGAACATGTATGTAAAAATAACTTTTCAATATATTAAAGGATATATAGAAATGTAAAAAAAAAGAAACTTTAACGATCAAATCAAAAAATTGTTACACAGAAGACCTAAAATTAATTTCATTCTTCAGTTTCCTACGGAAATGTCACACAACTTTTTCCGTTTTTTACTGTGTCACAAATGTCAAACACTGAGAGTCTAGTGATGCCAACTGAGCCACTACTTACTCGAGTCGAGTGAAAAAATATCGAATCAAGTTCACTCGGAGTTAAGTTATGACACGAAAAAGTAAATTGGTATGTAGAATTCAATTTAACTTACTTTGCTTTGCACATTTTTAAAACACTTTCATTCTTCAGACTAAATTATCGATATCAACTTGAACATTGGTATATAAAAACTTAAAAGATATAATTATTTTAGTTACTTACTTGGAACATCTATCTGATATTTCTTGGATTATTTTGTGAAGAAAGCCTATTTACATATTTTGAATAATAATTTTGAAATAAAAATAATTTGATGATTTTTGCAGCTGAACATTTGAAAAATGTATGCTGTATTATGTACAATTATTATGTCTCAACTATATTCATACCAACTTAACAAATTCAGGAATTGTAAGTGGACTCGAGTCACGCGAGTGTAGTCATTCGAAAACCACTCAAGTGAATTGGTAAGATCACTCGTATGACGATTGAGTGGTAAAATTGGACACTGGTTACATCACCATAATCGACTGACATCATGACATGTCCCTCTCTAGACACTGACAACAATCAACATAGATAAAACATAAAATTGGCAGATCAATAAAAATTTATATTTCTTTATAATCTATTGACACGTGGCATCAACATTGCGAGCGTACGACTCGTATGCTATAACTTTTTCAATCTATTATCTCTTCTACTTGATGTAAGGTAGAAGTAGCTATCTGTCTTCTATCAAATCTTTCATTATAATTCAACATACGAAGCAGTATAAACATCGTATAAATTCGTATGTACATGTATAAAGCTCGACTGATCCCGATCGACGTAGTATTTTAGACTAATTGAATTCTATCAATCCGAGTCTTCTAAAACAAATTGATCAATATCAAATTGAGCTGCTAGTTTTTAAAAAACCTTCAATATAGGTTACTTGTTAGATACATAGCCCCCCCGACAGTTAACATGCTTAAAGGATACCTAATTGGGCTAACATTTACGCTCTTTTATTGTAAGGAAGTGAAATGAAAAGTCTTCCTTAAAAGATTAACAATTTTAATTTTCTTTTTCATTTGCAACAGAATTAGCTTTTTGCGATTTTCCAAAATAGCCTGAAAGTACTCTTCTTACAGCAAGTCGTTTGTTCTGGGAAGACTCTCCTTGGCTCGGCGGCTTGTGCCACGATTCGGCAAAACTTTGGCGCCTAAACACTTTGCCCAAGGATTGCCACTTTTGCTCTGATGGCATTATTTTGTCTTCAAATTTTTCAAGGCTTTCTGAAGGTCCATCTCCCTGTAATAAATTGATAATTTACAAAATCGTTGTTTAAATATTCGCTATCTAACCGTTCGTGGCAATTTTTATTTTTTTGCTATCCCTTACATCATTTGATTTTGTTGATCGTAGTTGATTTCGAAAGAAATCACTGATAGACTTTTTCCAATTCTTAGGATTTTTATAGGAATTCAGTTCTAAGCTACCAGACCCATCAGCAGGCACTTTTTTATTTTTATTGGGATTGATTTCTTTTTCTTTCTTGTGTACGGCTTCATTTTGAAATTGCGTACCCTCTGGACATAACATTTTGTAAAATTCTTCAGAACTTTTCAATTCACAAAAATATATCAAAGATTTTGTTTAATTGTTTATCTTCCGTCATTCAAAAAATGGATTCTATTTTAACGGTTTTTTTTACATATTCCACCAGTAACTACGATTACTTAAATTTATTTTGCAAATTATATTATTAATTAATTTCATAAATTATTAACAAGTATTATATATCTTTTTTATTAATGCAGTAAAATTAAATTTACTTTACTGAATAAACCATATTACATTTTTAAAAGCTATGCATTTATAAAATATAAAACAAACTTAACGTTTATAGCGTTTTAAAACTATTTTGTGTTATGTTCTTTCAGTCGGTTGTCAGTTTTTTGCCACTGTACGGTTGGTAAAACTGCTTCTATGTCTCAGTGGAGCATAGGGGTACCAGTTAGTTTTCCGTCTTCAATACCAGCTTTTAGACTGCTCGATACAAGGGTTTCTGAGTGGCCGTCCCTGCTTTCCATAGATTTCAGTAAATGTACTGTATTCTAATATGCACTACATTCTATATCAATATTAATAGGCCGAAAAGATATAATTCAAGGACGGGGACTGATTTAAAAACTTTGGATGTTATATTTAATTTTTAATCTGTGTCTGTAACAATTCTCATGCGAATTCTATGTTTATTTTGGAAAGGGCGGCAATTTTCAGGGACTGGGAAGTATATATTATACTACATTTGCTTGAAAGTTTATAAGCTACAAATGAAATTAATATTCTAAACTAACTTCAACGAAAACAGATTTTAGTAATTAACAATTAGTATATTAAAAGCTGGCTACAGAAATATGACCTCAACCATAGCGGCTAATTTGCAGGTAGTAGGTATAATTAAATAAAATGAACAATAAAATAACACGAATGAAAAATGGAAAAAGAAGTGACATATACAACGTTTGTAATATTTTTGTAGGCAGTTTCAGATTGGGTCAAGGTATTTCCTAAACAAGTGACTGAGAATTATACCAGTTCCGTCACGTTTATGAAGCAATTAACGGTGGTGGCAGTTAGTACAATAACATATTTGAAAAATGTGTTTCCCGAAGACAATTACATAGTAGAAAAATTCGGTGGAATAAAATTAAGAATTTTGAAGCAAACGTGTCGCGACGAACTTGCCCAGTTCCTAAGTACGGCGTTAACACAAGCATTCCAGGCGTTCGACAAGAAATATGTTAGTAAATTTTGACTTTAATTTTAACGGAGTACCACAAAACTACGCCCACTACTTGAAGTACCGTCGTCATAAAACACACACCGTGTCGATCTGAGCCGAGGACGAGTCTCGCAGGAGATGCCCTCAGCTCGGTCGCACATACCATCGTCGCTCTCTTCTTCTTTGGGCGGAATTGCGTATTCAGGTCGCGGCTTTCAGGCCGGACGCTGTCTATCACTCCTACTCCTTCCCAACTCCTTGGCCAATGGGTCCAACAGCATCACGACATTAGAGAAACTAAATAATGTGGTCACTGCAGTTCAAGGATACGTATACAACCTCAAATTGGACCGAAGTCTCTCATAAGGACTAATTCACCGTGGCCTAGGACCAAAGCAATAATTCTTACGGGTGCTTTGCGGCTAAACCAGGTGGTCCTCCCGCAGGCAAACCTGTACCACAATAAACGCACCACATAAATGTTACAACTTATCTCAATTTTACAATACCTGTGTGAATATGTCACCTTAGTCATAGTACGATCGCTGAGTGGACTGTCAGGTGGAAGATAATACTTGTCTCGTTTGATCGTGCAATTTGAAAGCACGCCATCAATTTGCAACCACTTTGTTTTATACGTACTTCGCGATCGTACTAAATGTGCTGCCAGCTTAGTCGATCTGTGAATCTCGAAAACAAACCCTTATGTATTCTATCCCAACTTTTCATAAAAGCAAGTAAAAAATCTTCACCCATTTTTAATGTTCAATGTAGCCTAAGTGTAGTTAAGCATCTCAACCCCGCTATGCCGTGTCGAGGCTCAAATCCCGGCACGCGCCTCTATTTCTCGTAATATCCATTCTTGATTTTCGAAATTATGTGCGTAGCGCTTTCGCGGCGAAGGAAAACATCGTGTGGAAACCAGACCGTCTGAGAGTTCTCCATAACGTTCTCAAAGACACGTGAAGTCCGCCAATTCGCACTTGCCAGCGCGGTGCACTGTGGACTAAACTCTTTCATCTCTGAGTGAAGACCCGTGCCCAGTAGCGGGAATAGTAGCATCTCGACCGCACTTCGGTGGGTCGAGGTTCAAACCCCGGCACGCACCTCTATTTCTCGAAATATTATTTATTCAAAATTTTCGAAA